>CAKAOJ020000619.1:0-98155 GCA_916701645.2 Sebastolobus alascanus | reverse complement strand
ACGGCGTCCTGTTGCTCGCGCTCGCGCTTGTGCTCGCGCTACATTGACATGAACGAGCACCGGTCTAAACAGTGAGGCGACACACATCAGCTAACACAATATCACTCTATATTTCATCTGCTTGGCAGTAATGTTAGCTGACCAGACGAAGGTCTCTCCATGAATCAATGCTGATTCTAGTGCTGGCTTTTCCTGTTCAGCCTGCCGACCGCGGAGGGAACCGGGGGGGGGGGGGGGGGTATTGATAACAATAAATACCCGTACTGCATATTTTTTGTGATCTATAGCGTTAATGATTTCCTCGATTGATTCCATTAGTTCCATTAGAGTAACTTGTGCTTTTCGAAGAATGTGTCCAATCTATTGTTGATCTTATTGACAACCTATTGTCTTTAACTCCACTGTTCATAGTCTGATCTGCCCCAAATTTCTCAGGCATGATAAGGGTCAAGTCCTGATGTCATTCACATGCAAATATATACTCATAGCCCCGCCCCAAGATGTTAGCCACGCCCCCTTTCATAACTCATGAACCGTTTGTCGTAGAGTCCTGTGGTAGGTGTCATTGTACTCAGCAGAGAGTTCCTGTTTCAATGGTATTGTTATCCCCGCCCCCTACACATTAGCCACGCCCCCTTTCACAACTCATGAACCGTTTGTCGTAGAGTCTTGTGGCAGACGTCATTGCGCTCATCAGAGTTCCGGTTACATTGTGCCCGGCCACGTCGGTCGGCGTCCCGCCCGTACCCCTGACGCGCGGAGAGGTGCGAGGGCCCGTTCATCGCTGCTTGCAGCTTTAATTAGGGCCCGAGCACCGACAACGTCGGGCCAGCGAAGGCCCTATTGAAAATGAAGGAATTATTATTATTTTTCTCCTCTCAAATAAATCGCCTTTTTGGGGACCTAAGCCTGCTCAAAAAGTTGTTAAACTTGGAACACTTATCAGACGTGGTGAAAATTTTTATATTTTAAGGGTCTCGGACTCGGGTGTTGCAAAATGGCTCGCTAGCGCCCCCTAGAAAATTGGAAAAATTGAGCCCCTCGCTCCGGTTTCACCTATAAGTATGAAATTTGGCAGACAGCATGTGGAGGCACACAAAAAAGCCTCTTGGAGGTATGCCCAAAACTCAACAGGAAGTCAGCCATTTTGAATTTCATATGCGATTTTCGCCCATTTTTAGTGTTTTAAAGGCCGTGTACTTTAATGAACTCCTCCTACAGATTTAATCAGATCTACTTGAAATTTGGTCAGGACCATCTTAAGACCTTAAGGATGAAAAGTTATTCAATTGGTGAGTTTTCACTGAACGACCTGACCGTGGCGTGGCGGCAATTTTGAGCCATTCGCCATGAAACAGGATGTTGTTGTAACTCCACTGTACATAGTCCGATCTGCCCCAAATTTCTCAGCCATGATAAGGGTCCAGGCCTGATCTCATTCACATGCAAATATATACTCATAGCCCCGCCCCAATACGTTAGCCACGCCCCCTTTCATAACTCATGAACCGTTTGTCCTAGAGTCTTGTGGGGGGTCATATCACTCAGCAGAGAATTCCTGTTTCATTGGTGAAGGTTATCCCCGCCCCCTAAACCTTAGCCCCGCCCCCTTTCATAACTCATGAACTGTTTGTCATAGAGTCTTGTGGGAGGTGTCATATCACTTAGCAGAGAGTTCCTGTTTCATTGTTATGGCTTCCCCCGCCCCCTACACATTAGCCACACCCCCTTTCCTAAGTCGTGAACCGTTTTGTCGTACAGTCTTGTGGCAGACGTCATTGCACTCGTCAGAGTTACGGTTTCATTGTGCCCGGCCGCGTCAGTCGGCGTCCCGCCAGTACCCCCGACGTGCGGAGAGGTGCGAGGGCCCGTCCATCGCTGCTTGCAGCTTTAATTATTCTTGTAATTGCTATCGTAGACTGTGAAGACTGGTAGATGGTCACTGATATTGTTGATTAATAATCCGCTTACTGTGTTGTTTTCAGCGTCATTGGTGAATATGTTATCAATTAGAGTGGCACAATGGGATGTCATTCTGCTGGGTCTGGTGATTTTCGGATATAGGCTCATACTGTACATTGTATTGATGAATTCATCTGTAATTTTATGTTTATTAGAATTTAACAGGTCAATATTGTAATTTCCATATATGAAAACTGCTTTGTTACCTTTTTCTGAAAACATGCACTCCATCCAGTCCTTGGAGATTTCAATGTTGGAGCCTGGTACTCTATAGATACAGCTAATGATGACATTTTTACTTTTTTCCTTGCAGATTTCCATTGTTATGCATTCAAGTAGGTTATCAACCACAGTTGTCATTCTATCCAATACCCTAAAGTTCAAAGCTCAAAACACTCTGAGGGCCAGAAATCCAATTCGAAGGTTGCTACGATTGGCCGAGGTATTGCCATTGGACAAGGTCCACTCAGCATACCCGAGGCCCTGTGGTAATGTATGTGAAGTGGACAAATCAAGAGCCTCTGGTATGCTGAGTGGACAGAGGCCATATCTACAAAGTGCCTAGGGCAAGGAGGCTGAAAGCTACAGGGCTAGTTCCTGGAGGCCGAGGCACCAACATAGTCAAAGTCCAGCTCCCCAACCATCAAGATGTTAACAATATAGCCTTTGTCCAATTGGCAAACTGACTGGTTGAAATCAGTTGAGAAATGTAGACGTTATCATGCTTTTTATCCAGAAAAACAGCAGCTCCCCCGTTCACTAGTATAGGTTTACAGGCCAGTCTTGCCAGGTCCAATATGGCGCCCACGTTGACGTATTGCCGCAATGGGCTGAAGCGTCCAATGCAGCGTCTATGTATATATTTCTATGGGAGATTTCATGACTCGCTGGGCGTGCCAACCCAGTATGCCCGCCCCTACTCTGCCTCTGTTTGGCTATACAATTCCAGGCGTTTGCTAAACGCTAACATTAGCCTAGCTATAATGCTAACCAGCGCAATGATCTAGAAAGGCCTGAATATTAGCAGGTTTATGAAAATTGATGGTGAATCAAAGTTAATTTAATAATGAAATAGCATAAGAAAATTGTAAAAAACGTACAGTCGTTGGTTCGTAGTGGCCAAACAGCGGTACTACAACGTCCGTGTCCATCATGTGATGCCATTGGGCCGATTTTTAGTAGGTTTTTTTTCTACAAAAGAACCTAGATATTGCTACTGATGGACAATACACACCAAGTCAAAGTTGTGACAAGCATTATTGTGTGATTAGCAGAAGAATCACACAAAATACCAGTTTTGCAGTGTTATTTTGTGCACAATTCGTTTGTGAAATTGGAAAGTTTTTGAGAAATAAAAGGCAGCTGGCCATAAATAACTAATTATTTATATAACAAGCAGCATTTTTATTTTGTGTATAACTTGAACTTGTTATTCTTGAAGTCACTGAGAATTGAGAAATACTAAACATTTTTTAGTAAAATGTGTTTATATGTATGTTTAGCATGAATAAATGTTACCTTTTGTCTTTGTATTTACATTCTTTGATATAATTTTTTTAAATATAAAAACTGTATAATCTTATACACACTTTATTCTACTTTCATGACATAATTTACCACACCACCTTTATTAGTGCACAGCGGACTGGAGCAGATCCTGAAATTAGCACCGCTATGTTCTGAATCCACAATCGTGAAATACTGAAAGATTCACACCCGTATTGTTCTGCATACTGCCGACTGAATGAAGGATTAAGTCTGCAGACTGTAAACACCGAAGTATACTCAAGAAAGACGTATCACATGACTGACGGCCAGGCCGGTCTCAAGGCACCCCGCCAGCGGCTCCGTCACATCTCCAAAAATGTACTTAAAACAATAAATATTTGTGTTTTTCTACAGGACTCCAGGCTGAAGAAAATCACAGGTCAACAGGTAAATAAAAGAAGAAAAAATAAAGAAATAAAGTCAAGTCTCAGTTTAATCTTTTCTTAAATTCACTTCTTTTACTGACGACTCTCTTGTTTCTGTTCAGAGTCTGATGATGTCAGGTTGGTGGGAGGAGACTGTGCAGGAACAGTGGAGGTGAAACATCAGGGAGACTGGAGACCAGTGGAGGGCCGTTACTATGTCTGGACCCTGAAGGAAGCAGCTGCTGTCTGCAGACAATTGGACTGTGGCTCTGCTGTTTCTGTAGGACGGAGAAAGGAGTCCTCACGGAGATCTGTGTGGATAATCTTGTCTTACTGTGTTAAGTCTGGATCTGCTCTGAGGGAGTGTGCAACATCAGGTTCCTCTGACTCCATCCTTGATCTCACCTGCTCAGGTAAGCCCATCAGTGACATCATCAGTGACATCATCTATGACAGTAATGTACCCACAATGACACACACAAGCAGCAGTTAGAATCCCAGCAGACTGTCTCCAGCAGCCATGATGGAGTCTGTTGATCTGCTGCCTCCGTAAATCAGCTGCTGAATGCACCAAGATAAATATCTGTAGATATGAAATAAGCTTGTCGTGGTAGTCGGTGTTACCGTGTTACAGGGTGCTCGGGGACACACCGATTACATTACGCCCCCCCCGTCCCCACCGTCCCTACAGTCCCCACCGTGCCCATCATCCCCTTTGTCCCCACCGTCCCCACCGTCCCCACCGTGCCCATTGTCACCACCGTCCTCACCGTCCCCACCGTCCCCACCGTCCCCACCGTCCCCACCGCCACCACCGTCCTCACCGCCCCCACCGTCCCCACCGTCAGCCCCTCAGTAAAAGCTCTACTGGAGAGGTGAGACACACCGCCACCCGACGGTGAAGATCAGAGTCAGTGTGCTACACATGTTGACCGTCATCTGTTCTTGTAAACTGTCCGGTGTAATCGGTAACAGCGGTGTTGTTATAAGTTTATTAACCGGTGGGAACATTTCCTCACCGTCACATCACTAATAGGAAAACATACATGTCTGCTGCTTCAGGAGTCCCCTGGGCCAACCAGCAACCAGCCTGAAAGGACTCCTTCTTCAGCTTGACAGCTTTCTGATGATGAACTGATGTTGGAACTGTTCTGAGTCCAGTTGAATCACTGAATTGTTTTTCATGACATCTTTTTATTTAGTGTCTGGTGTCTTTTATCTCTCTCTATTTTATCTCCTATCATCTCTCCAGACTCTGTCAGGCTGGTGAATGGGACTAGTCTGTGCTCAGGCAGACTGGAGGTGAAGACTAACCAGTCCAACCAGTGGTGGTCCTCAGTGTGTGAAGCTGACTTTGACCAGCAGGATGCAGAGGTGGTCTGTAGGGAGCTTGGCTGTGGGGCTCCTTCAGTCCTCCAGGGAGTGATCTATGGAGAAGTGGAGGATCTAATGTGGACCAAAGAGTTCCAGTGTGGAGGAAATGAGTCTGCTCTCCTGGACTGTAGAAGCTCAGGCTCAGATAGAAACACCTGCTCACCTGGCAAAGCTGTTGGACTCACCTGCTCAGGTAGAAGAGGAACTGCAGCTCTGATCTTGTTAATTTCTGTTCTAATGAAACTCACTTTATTCTTTTACTGATGACTCACTTGTTTCTGTTCAGAGCCTGATGATGTCAGGTTGGTGGGAGGAGACAGTCGCTGTGGAGGAACACTGGAGCTGAAACATCAGGGAGACTGGAGACCAGTGGAGGGCTTTAACTCTTACTGGAACCTGAAGACAGCAGCTGCTGTCTGCAGACAGTTGGACTGTGGCTCTGCTGTTTCTGTAGGAGAGAGAAAGTCCTCATTCAGATCTCTGTGGTGGATCAGCTCTGACTGTGTTCAGTCTGGATCTGCTCTGAGGGAGTGTGCAACACCAGATTCCTCTAACAACATCCTGGATCTCACCTGCTCAGGTAAGCCCATCAGTGACATCATCTATGACATCATCTATGACATCATCTATGACAATAATGTACCCAGGTTGAAACACACATGCAGCAGCTAGAATCCCAGCAGACTGTCTCAGCAGCCATGATGGAGTCTGTTGATCTGCTGCCTCCGTAAATCAGCTGCTGAATGCACCAAGATTTGTATTCTCTCCCTGGTTTCCCATCCACCCCCCCGCCTCTCCTATTGACCCTCTTCTACAGTCTGACCCTTAAAGGCTATAACTGATAAGTTAAGAACAGTCTGGTCTCAGGAAATAGGTGAGGGCAAAGATGATTTGACCTGGGAGGCTGTGCTGGTAAGGTCCACCATTCTTCTATCTGTGCCAGGCACGGGCTGATTCAGTGCCAAATGATCCACAGGGCACACTGGAACAGGTGATTGCCCAGAGTCAACCCAAATATTGATCCAACATGTATCCACTGCCACAGAGACCCTGCAAATCTAATTCCTCTGTTTTGGTCCTGTCCCTTCCTAACTACATATTGTGAATCTGTATACAATACACTCTTTCAGGTGGCTCTATCCCTCTTCAGCCTTCACCTGACGCTTCTTTATTCACCGTCAAACTATTAGTGCACCGTTTTGAAATGCCGCTCCAAATTGACCTTCTCTGGTAAAGCCATGCTCACATTGCAGATAAGACAGACAGAGTTAGAATATGAGGAAACAAAAAGATAATTCTTTTCCCAGTCTGAATATAAATGCTATGGTTTTGATCTTTTGGCTTTTGATGTTTGTGTTTTGAGCTAACTTAGCTAATCGATGGCATGGAGCGCTCTAAACTTCTCCAGTTAGTCACTGTCAATGAGCAGTGAAAAGATGTGTCCTGATGATGAACTGATGTTGGAACTGTTCTGAGACCAGTTTGAATCACTGAATTGTTGTTTCATGACATCTTTTTATTTAGTGTCTGGTGTCTTTTATCTCTCTCTATTTTATCTACTATGATCTCTCCAGACTCTGTCAGGCTGGTGAATGGGACTAGTCCGTGCTCAGGCAGACTGGAGGTGAAGACTAACCAGTCCAACCAGTGGTGGTCCTCAGTGTGTGAAGCTGACTTTGACCAGCAGGATGCAGAGGTGGTCTGTAGGGAGCTTGGCTGTGGGGCTCCTTCAGTCCTCCAGGGGGTGATCTATGGAGACGTGAAGGATCCAATGTGGGCCAAAGAGTTCCAGTGTGGAGGAAATGAGTCTGCTCTCATGGACTGTAGAAGCTCAGGCTCAGATAGAAACACCTCCTCACCTGGCAAAGCTGTTGGACTCACCTGCTCAGGTAGAAGAGGACCTGCAGCTCTGATCTGGTTCATTTCTGTTCTAATGAAACTCACTTTATTCTTTTACTGACGACTCCTTGTTTCTGTTCAGAGTCTGTCAGGTTGGTGGGAGGAGACAGTCGCTGTGGAGGAACACTGGAGCTGAAACATCAGGGAGACTGGAGACCAGTGGGTGGCTATTACTGGAACCTGAAGGCAGCAGCTGCTGTTTGCAGACAGTTGGACTGTGGCTCTGCTGTTTCTGTAGAACAGAGAGAGGAGTCCTCACGGAGATCTGTGTGGTGGATCAGGTCTGACTGTGTTCAGTCTGGATCTGCTCTGAGGGAGTGTGTAAAACCAGATTCCTCTGACGCCATCCTGAATCTCATCTGCTCAGGTAAGCCCATCAGTGACATCATCTATGACATCATCTATGACATCATCTATGACAATAATGTACCCAGGTTGAAACACACATGCAGCAGCTAGAATCCCAGCAGACTGTCTCAGCAGCCATGATGGAGTCTGATGATCTGCTGCCTCCATAAATCAGCCGCTGAATACACCAAGATTTGTATTCTCTCCCTGGTTTCCCATCCACCCTCCCCCCCGCCTCTCCTATTGACCCTCTTCTACAGTCTGACCCTTAAAGGCTATAACTGATAAGTTAAGAACAGTCTGGTCTCAGGAAATAGGTGAGGGCAAAGATGATTTGACCTGGGAGGCTGTGCTGGTAAGGTCCACCATTCTTCTATCTGTGCCAGGCACGGGCTGATTCAGTGCCAAATGATCCACAGGGCACACTGGAACAGGTGATTGCCCAGAGTCAACCCAAATATAGGATCCAACATGTATCCGCTGCCACAGAGACCCTGCAAATCTAATTCCTCTGTTTTGGTCCTGTCCCTTCCTAACTACATATTGTGAATCTGTATACAATACACTCTTTCAGGTGGCTCTATCCCTCTTCAGCCTTCACCTGACGCTTCTTTATTCACCGTCAAACTATTAGTGCACCGTTTTGAAATGCCGCTCCAAATTGACCTTCTCTGGTAAAGCCATGCTCACATTGCAGATAAGACAGACAGAGTTAGAATATGAGGAAACAAAAAGATAATCCTTCTCCCAGTCTGAATATAAATGCTATGGTTTTGATCTTTTGGCTTTCGATATTTGTGTTTTGAGCTAACTTAGCTAATCGATGGCATGGAGCGCTCTAAACTTCTCCAGTTAGTCACTGTCAATGAGCAGTGAAAAGATGTGTCCTGATGATGAACTGATGTTGGAACTGTTCTGAGTCCAGTTTGAATCACTGAATTGTTGTTTCATGACATCTTTTTATTTAGTGTCTGGTGTCTTTTATCTCTCTCTATTTTATCTTCTATGATCTCTCCAGACTCTGTCAGGCTGGTGAATGGGACTAGTCCGTGCTCAGGCAGACTGGAGGTGAAGACTAACCAGTCCAACCAGTGGTGGTCCTCAGTGTGTGAAGCTGACTTTGACCAGCAGGATGCAGAGGTGGTCTGTAGGGAGCTTGGCTGTGGGGCTCCTTCAGTCCTCCAGGGGGTGATCTATGGAGACGTGAAGGATCCAATGTGGACCAAAGAGTTCCAGTGTGGAGGAAATGAGTCTGCTCTCCTGGACTGTAGAAGCTCAGGCTCAGATAGAAACACCTGCTCACCTGGCAAAGCTGTTGGACTCACCTGCTCAGGTAGAAGAGGACCTGCAGCTCTGATCTGGTTCATTTCTGTTCTAATGAAACTCACTTTATTCTTTTACTGACGACTCCTTGTTTCTGTTCAGAGTCTGTCAGGTTGGTGGGAGGAGACAGTCGCTGTGAAGGAACACTGGAGCTGAAACATCAGGGAGACTGGAGACCAGTGAGTTACTCTGACTGGACCCTGAAGACAGCAGCTGCTGTCTGCAGACAGTTGGACTGTGGCTCTGCTGTTTCTGTAGAACAGAGAGAGGAGTCCTCACGGAGATCTGTGTGGTGGATCAGGTCTGACTGGGTTCACTCTGGATCTGCTCTGAGGGAGTGTGTAACACCATATTCCTCTAGTCCTCTAGACGCCAACCTGAATCACACCTGCTCAGGTAAGCCCATCAGTGACATCATCTATGACATCATCTGTGACATCATCTATGACAGTAATGTTTCCAGTATGTTCCTTCCTCCGTCACAGTGACAGTCGGTGGTTTCCATTGGACTGAACTGTAAAGTTATCCAGGACAATGACATCCTAAAGTGTAGAGAAGTGTATGACGAGCGGTTTTAACATTTAATAGCTCAGCTTGACTATCCAGAATTAAAATTAGAGATATCTACAACTACATTCTGACTAGTCATAATTACATTGTGAGTTCTTATTCCAGATATCTATAACGTCATTGTGACTAGTCAGAATTAAATTGTAGATATCTGAAACTGGAATTACGACAAGTCATAACTCAGTTGTGGATATCCGTAATGAGAAACCCCATACACATGAATGGCATAAGTAGTTTGAATCGTACTAGTCTAAATGTAATTACAGATATCTAGAATTAGAGTTATGACTAGTCTAAATGTAATTACAGATATCTAGAATTAGAGTTATGACTAGTCAAAATGTAATTACAGATATCTAGAATTAGAGTTATGACTCGTCTAAATGTAATTACAGATATCTAGAATTAGAGTTATGACTAGTCAAAATGTAATTACAGATATCTAGAATTAGAGTTATGACTAGTCTAAATGTTATTACAGATATCTAGAATTAGAGTTATGACTAGTCTAAATGTAATTACAGATATCTAGAATTAGAGTTATGACTAGTCTAAATGTAATTACAGATATCTAGAATTAGAGTTATGACTAGTCAAAATGTAATTACAGATATCTAGAATTAGAGTTATGACTAGTCTAAATGTAATTACAGACATCTAGAATTAGAGTTATAACTAGTCTAAACGTAATAACAGATATCTAGAATCAGAGTTATGACTAGTCAAATGTAATTACAGATATCTAGAATTAGAGTTATGACTAGACTAAATGTAATTACAGATATCTAGAATTAGAGTTATGACTAATCTAAATGTAATTACAGATATCTAGAATTAGAGTTATGACTAGTCTAAAGGTAATTACAGATATCTAGAATTAGAGTAATGACTAGTCGAAATGTAATTACAGATATCTAGAATTAGAGTTATGACTAGTCTAAATGTAATGACAGATATCTAGAATTAGAGGGATGACTAGTCTGAATGTAATTACAGATATCTAGAATTAGAGTTATGACTAGTCTAAATGTAATTGCAGATATCTAGAATTAGAGTTATGACTAGTATAAATGTAATTACAGATATTTAGAATTAGATTTATGACTAGTCTAAATGTAATTACAGATATTGAGAATTAGAGTTATGACTAGTCTAAATGTAATTACAGATATCTAGATTTAGAGTTATGACTAGTCTAAACAACATTGCAGATATCTAGAATTAGAGTTATGACTAGTCTAAACAACGTTACAGATATCTCTAATGAATCTCCTGTCTAACTATTAAATGTTTAAACAGCTTGCCATAGAAGTGGGCTTGTTTCTGAAAGCTTCAAATTCTCCACAGACTGCTGAGCTTCACCTGTCAGGACACACCTGTCTGTCTGTAGGCATTTCCCATTTCACAGTTTCTACATCCTCCATTCCTTTCCTCGCCTCCTCTCCTCGCGTCTTAGTCCAGCCCACAAGAGATGCGAGCTGAGGAGGCGAGGAAGAGACGCGAGGAGAGAGGAGTTGAGGCAACAGGCTTTTAACAAAATGAGACCTCCTCTCCTCGGAGCTGTCATTTTAAAGCCACATCAGTTAAATATGATGTGTGGCACATTGTCACGCCTCTTTTATACGTCACAGGTGTCTCTGTTCACAGATCTATTTCATTTATTTGCGTGTTATTTTAACTAAATTCTATATTCACAAATCCAAATTCTTCAGGACCATGTCAGACAATATATTTCCTCTATATCTGAATGTACAAACCAAAAAGCTGTTAAAACATATAAACCACTGTAAACTTTACAAGACATTTATCTAACTTTGATTTTTTTAATCTTTTTTATTACAACCTTTAGTCCCCCTGGCGTGTTTGTAATTGGAGACTAGAGTGGTATACACAAGTGTTTTAAACTTGATAACTGCCTTAATAAAGTTGTTAAAAAAAAACAAAAAAACATGGGTGCCGAGAAGACTTACGCAGAGTCTACACAGATGTATCGTCACTTATAGCTCCTTCGGCAAGCCTCCTCGCTCCTCCAGATGCATTTTAGGAGTTGGGATGTCCTTCAAGATGGAGCGCTGAGATCAATTTCTGGATCACAAGCCGGAGCATCGAGGAGACGAGGAGGCACAAAATCAGGTCCATTTAGTTGAACGGAGGGTCAACAAAACATAGAAAAACGTTTTTAATAGCGGAACCCCCGACCCGGCCAAGATTGGTTCCTACTTATGCAATTCAGTATCAGTTATCCCCAGGAGACCCGATACACCATCTGGCTCCTACACCGGCCCCAAATTGTTAATGCCAGGCAGGCATAATCAATACAAACAAAAGAGGAGCCAAACGTGAAAACCTCAATTACCATACATGAGAATACAAATTAACATCATTCAATCTAAACTTATTGTATTAAAGGTCTCATATTATGCTCATTTCCAGGTTCATATATGTATATATTTATATTTTAATGTTCTACTAGAACATGCTTACATGCTGTAATGTTCAAAAAACCCTCTATTTTTCTCATACTGTCTGCCTGCATAAAGCCTCTTTCAGCCTCTGTCTGAAAACTCTGATTCAGAGCTTGTCTCCTCCCAGTCTGCTCTGATTGGTCAGCGTTTCCGGGTCTCTGCTGTCAATCAAACGGCTTCAACACAGCGTCACTGCCTTCCCCGCACTGCAGCCGGAGAGCAGGAAGAGAAATTCACAGTTTATCGCGTTTCTTAAGTTAAAAATAAACTAATTCAAAGTTTATAAACCAGAAACTTCACAGAGCGCACGTTCCCGGAGGAATCTGATCCGAAGTCGGCGAGAAATTAACAACATCTGCGGCCAAGATGACGGGTTTTCCTGACGGTTCTGCTCCGGTAAATATGCTATTTTTTAGCTCTGTCACATTAGCTCAGTATTTACGTTATGCATAAACTCTGTAAACCGTAAACATACACTCTGTTTTACGTTTGTCTTTACAGGTCCATTTTTGAGAAATGACCGACAGAATCATCCCAGTGAAGAAGAAAACATTTGCTGTGAGCAGATAGTTCTGTTTACATGGGAGATACAGAGGTAACATGTTAGCATGTAGCTACATATAACGGTGTGTAAACACAGCGAACATCAGCGTGGAAAATAGAAGATGTGAAACAGTAGTCAGTTCATTATTTCTGGTAAAAGACACCTGATAAACGTAGGAAAGTAATCAGAGTAATGGTATATTATTTACTGTAGGAGCTGTCTCTGTGTTACCATGACTACAGACCGGTTAACGTTACACTTACCGTAGCTTACTATGCTAGAATAGACTTTATCCTGTTGTGTCAACATAACTGAAGGTGGAATTACTGATCTTATATATAAAAACTGCTCAGTAACCACAGTATTAGCAGCTACTGGGAGTACTAACCTTATAGGCTACTGTGTCCATGTTTCAGAGTAACTTAGATTGTTTCACATGAAACGGTTTTACTTGTCAGACAGTTATTGCCATATTTATGCTGTGAAATGTTTGTCAAAGCTGCAGGTTATCTGTTCACGTTCAAAATACTGTGTATAATTTATATTGTCATCTGTCCACTCAAATAAAGTTTGATTGTGAAACAGAAATGTGTTGTGTTGCTTACAGTCACTATTTACTACCTGTACCCTTCTACATGCATGACATAAAATTAATTTTTCATATCACCTGTTTAAACTGTAATTACATTACTTTGTGAAAACACATGTTATATTTATCTATACCACAAGATCATTAATTGTAAATTTAAAAATGACAAAAACCCTCCTTAAAAGTACAGCTCTTTATTCACAATAATAACACTGAATTATAAATTGGGTACACATAATTCCAAAAGTAGCAAAGCCATGACTTGTATGCAGGGCTGGACTGGGACAAAAAATCGGCCCTGGCATTTTGGCCCAGACCGGCCCCTCGCCGCCCATTTATGCTGTGTATACCACGTTTTGTTGAAGGCTCTGTTCGTGGAAATCCCTTAAAATGTGGTTGTTTTGTATACTCGCCAAATTTGAGACCTCAAAAATAGGGAGGATTTCAAACGAAAGTGGGGGGTCTGGGGGTCCTCCCCTAGAAAAATTTTAGTTTCAGAGACTTTGTTTCCTGAATTCTGGTGACTTTAAAACAATGAAAAAAAACTAAATAATCAGTACACTGCAACAGCATTTTTATGTTAAACTTCTAATTTTACCTTTAAATCTCAGGAAAGAAAACGGATTTATTTGCCCCTCTGGCATAAACTTTGCTTGTGAATATCTAGCATAAACTAATATTCATCAGTAATAATTATTTTTTTTGCCCCTGCTGTCCCTTTTTTAGGATTATACATGCTGTACAGTGCCAGAAACAGGATAAAAAAAAAAGTAAATTTGACATAAATTGGGAGAAATACGAATTGTGACCCAGGGAGAAAACCAGGAGAGGGCAATGAAAGCCGGGAGTCTCCCGGGAGGCTCGGCAAGTATGCTGTTTTAACCGATCTGCCAGATACTGGGATATGTCTGGGAGGGAAAAGGGATTCAGTTATCAAGCTATGAGTGATACATGGTTGTTAATTTATAACTTATCGTGCATTAAGTCACAATTTCAATGATGCTGAATAACTTATTAAAAAATGTTGAGAACTTCAGCTGGGTCTCATACAGTATATCAGTAATACATCAGATCATCATTAATGTTTGTTGAGTCTTATCGGAACTATCATATTCAGACTCTGATGGGGGGGGCCATTTAGATTCCAGGGGTGGCCCGAGCAAGCGCCGCCCCCCCTCTTTGGCCCCGCCCCCTCTTTGGCCCCGCCCCTGGCAGACAGACAGAGAGAGATGGATAGTAAACAGCAGAGGATCAGAATCACTTGTTGACCAGCAGAGAAATGCGCTTCTGATATGTACAGCCAGGCTTCAGCTCAGGCGGAGATTAATAGCGCGGCGCTTCCGTTCCCTACGGGAACCCACTCGGCGCAAATACGCTGGCGCTGCGCCGTTATGTATCACCGTTATGAATCTCCCGAACCTGATATTGAGAGGGCAGAGGAGAATACCGGCAGCTTGTGAGAAGCTCCAGTACGCATGAAAAAGTCACGTACCGCTACGTACCGGCCCACTTCAAGCACTGTTCATCTCTCATGACATGTTGAGCCAGACTCAGGCACTCCCTCCCTCATCTCTCTCCCTCTCCTCCTCACTGTGGCCGCCCGGCACAGAGTGATTGGGCCAGCCCGGTGTCAATTAAGGAAAAGAAATGGGCCGATTTACCTGTTATATGGGCCCAAAAAAAAGTAAAAAAGACATGCGTCGGCCCAAAAGGACGTCGGCCCACCAGGAAAAAGCCCAGTATGCCAGATGGCCAGTCCAACCCTGCTTGTATGTAAACTGTCCACATCATGTCGTCCTTCAGAGTAAAGGGTTTCTTGTAGAGTGAAGTTGTGTCAGCTGGTAATAGTTCTCAGGTCACAGGTGGTCATCCGGGTGCATCTCAATGTGGATACAGAGACTGTGCTGCTACTCTGATGGTTTCTGTCTGTGAGGAGAGTCTGGTGGGTTCAGGGCCGAGCATCAGGTCACTCAGATGACCTGTAAAACATGACAGATTCAGTGTTAGAATATACTGTCATGTAATAATATCAAGGTGTATAACAGTAACATCATCTTCTAACATGCGTAGTTATGGCAACAGCTACAAACAGTGTAAAATGATAAATCATTTTTTATCAAGTATGGCGGAAGAAATGGATTACACAGAACTTTTGACTTGGAGTGTAACTTGTGGTGTCTGTATCAAAAGCTAGACCTAGAAGCTTAGACTTTAGTAAACTTTTACATATTATTTAGCCCAAGACAACAAAGAAGCTGCCAGTATTCACGTTGTAATGTCTTTTAATCGCTCTACGAGGTCGGGAAGTAACGTTACAGAGAAGACGTTGATTTCTGCTCTGAGCTCACGGCATCTCTCTCTCTCTCACTGCTCTCTCGTCCACTATAACTCCGGTAATCCTGCACAAATTCGTACAGTTTGACTGTTTGTTTTTCACATGAGCTCCTTCAGGACAGTCTGTCGAGTAAATCTACACACACTCAACATATCTGTAACGCATACAGACACACCAGAGCAGAAGGTTTGCATGTAAACAGCCTGTGGACCCACTATGAAAGCTAGCGGCGTTAGCCGTGCAACATGCTAACGTTAACAGGCAAACAGTCTGCTAAATAAACAGAAACTAAAACAACATAAACATGACAAACTTACAGCTTCCAGGTTTGAAGGTTGGTTCAGGTTTGAAGGTGGGTCCAGGTCTGAAGGTGGGTCCAGGTTTGAAGGTGGGTCCAGGTTTGAAGGTGGGTCCAGGTCTGAAGGTGGGTCCAGGTTTGAAGGTGGGTCCCAGACAGCCGGTACAGATCCATCCTGAGCTTCAGTTTGCAGTGAATCCTGTAGCCTACTCACCCGTGTGTTTTACTGTTGCTGTGAGGACATTTCAGTCAAAAATCACCTAAAACAGCTAAAAAAATAAAGTGAATCCACTGGGTCTTCACGTCCTCAGATGATGGGAGTACATGAAGACTTTTCTGCTGGTTCTTGCAGACTAACAGAAGTAGTAGCATGCTTTGCTTGTCCTGTTAGCAGGTCCGTGATTATAGCGAGGAGAACAATGGCGGACGGAGAGAAATTCTAGAGCAACTGTGTGGGCGGGGTCACCTAGCTGGAGGTTGTTCTACCTAGTTCAACCGTAACCCTTATATGGCATGACAAGAATTCTTGACGTCAACAATTCCAGGAAGTACGAATCAGCGCGTTTTCGGACACATTTTCAGAGAGATGGAGCAGGAGAAAAAGAGAGAGGATGGTCTTTTATGATACTCCAGTGGTCTGTAGACACACTGGGGACAGATATTGATGTTTAAAAGACATGGAAAATAGCATTTTGCATAATAGGTGACCTTTAAACAAAGTTTAGTTACAGGTCTCTCAATAATGTTGTTTTTGGTCTGAAGCTTGACAGAACGCACCAGGCCTCTTTTGTCTGGAAAAACCTCCGACACTTTGCAGAGAGGCCTGGAACCACGTGGTGCTGAAGCATCCATGATGACTACCACATCTCCAGAGACTAAACTCCTTTTCCTTTGGTTCCACTTCTCTCGCTCTTGCATCAAAAGCAGATACTCCCTGACACATCTCTTCCAATAAAGATCTGAGATGTAGTGAACCTGTCTCCTTCAATGTTTCACATACATGTCAGAGGGTTCAGGTGGCAATGCTGCGTTTCCCTTTAAAGTGGCAGTAGGCAACAATTTTTTTGCATAATTTGGCAAAAATTCCATAATAACCTTTCAGCATATTGGAATTCAAGTGTTCTGAGAGAAAACTAGACTTCTGCTCCTCCTCATGTCTCTGTTTTCAGGCTTTAGAATATCTAGCCTGTGACGGGAGACTTTGACCAATCACAGGTCATTTCAGAGAGAGAGAGCGTTCCTATTGGCTGTGCTCCGGTCATGTGACCAGAACTTGGCATCCTTCAACAGATTTTACAATGGCGGCTGCGTCACAAACTTTCTCATTTTATAGCTAAACAGTAACTACAAGATGATTCTGAGAACATCTGAGGAGAGAAATAGTCATTACAGTAACAGCATATTGATTCATATCTGATCAGCGCTGCCTAGTTTGACCGTTTGGTCAGAGTTGGCGAGTGATTGACAGCCGGCTCTCATAGACGGCAGCTGGCAGCGGACCTTGTTTTCCTCGGGTAAGTGAAATCCTTCAGATGCCGTTAGGAGCACCGGAGGACACAGTAGGACACAGAGGAACAGGATTTTTTTCAGGTTACCTGTTTCATGTACTACTGTCACGATATAGCGGCCATTTTCTAAAAATAACTTTTTTAAATCATATTTGCGCCAATCTCGCATACTGCAGCTTTAATAGAATAAGGTGATTTGGTGTGAGAGGTTCCAAATCGTTTGGATCGTCAGACAGCTTGGTGATTGGCCGATCATTAAGAATGGCTTCTACTTCACGCAAAACTGTGTGGAGTCCATCATCATCCAACATCTGCTGGTGCTAGACTGAGTTGAGAACACACTTTACTATGCGTATCATACGCTCCCAAACACCACCGTGATGAGATCCTGCTGGTGGATTGAAACTCCATTCAACTCCAGCCGGCATAAGAGCTCCATGAATCTGCTCATGATTCAATGCAGCGAGAGCCTCTCTCTGTTCTCTTTTAGCTCCGACAAAGTTGGTTCCATTGTCTGACTTGATGTAAACAACCTGCCCTCTCCTGCTGATGAACTGATGTAATGTGTTTATGCTTGCGTCAGTCTCCAGTGAGTCTGCCTCCTCCAAATGAACTGCTCTACTCGTCAAGCAGGTAAATATCACTACGTAACGTATGCAAGTAGTCCGGCCTTTCCTTCTTTCCACATGTCCAAGATAGTCCACTCCAACGTTGATAAATTTAGGAAAATCAGAAATAATTCTCTCCTTCGGAAGATCTGCCATCTTTTGCTCCATAGCTGTTCCATTATACTGTCTGCAACAGCTGCATTCAGATATGATCTTCCTCACGGCCAAGTTTGTATTGGTAGTCCAATACTTCCTCCTCAGTCCAGATATTGTATGATTTTGATCGCTGTGACCTATTAGTTGGTGAGTATATTTGAGGATAAGCATGGAGATATGCTGATCATTGGAGAGGATGAGATGTTTTACCTCCAAAAGCTTTGCTCCTTTGCTTAATCTCCCTCCAACTCTTAGGAGTCCATCTTCCTAATTCGGATCCACTTGAAAATGGAAGTTTGTCTGCTCCCGGTTCCCTTTTCAGATACCGGAGAGGAAATTTCATCCTGAAACCTTTGCTGGTGCAAATAAGGAATGACAGCCAGCTCCGCTTCCAACAGGTCTTTTGGCGTAAAGATGTTCCTCCTCTGTGTGATTGTAGCTTTTAGTCTTTCCATTTAACCAGCTTGTGCATTGTCAGAGGCCTTCAACCCCTTTCTCCAGTCGGAGAAGTAAGTCATGAGATAGTCAGTGGATTTTAGTGAATTGTTGACAATGGAATTCACAGAGGTGACCTTTCTGACCTCCGGATCATCCGAGTCCACTATGACATCACCGATGTAATCGGCTGGCCAATCATTCTCAGAATTCCACAGAAAACTTGGACCCTCAAGCCAACTGTAGTTCTTTATAAAGTGAAGCACCTTCATTCCCCTGGATGCAGCATCAGCTGAGTTGTTTTTAGAGCCAACAAGCCTCCATTGGGAAGGTCTTGTCTTCATTATTAATGTACTTCAACACTGAAGTACTGTCTGTTCAAAACACAGATTCAACGAGCTGAAGTTCCAACTCTGCCTTGTTTCATGACATCTTTTTATTTAGTGTCTGGTGTCTTTTATCTCTCTCTATTTTATCTTCTATCATCTCTCCAGACTCTGTCCGGCTGGTGAATGGGAGTAGTCTGTGCTCAGGCAGACTGGAGGTGAAGACTAACCAGTCCAACCAGTGGTGGTCCTCAGTGTTTGAAGCTGACTTTGACCAGCAGGATGCAGAGGTGGTCTGTAGGGAGCTTGGCTGTGGGGCTCCTTCAGTCCTCCAGGGAGTGATCTATGGAGAAGTGGAGGATCCAATGTGGACCAAAGAGTTCCAGTGTGGAGGAAATGAGTCTGCTCTCCTGGACTGTAGAAGCTCAGGCTCAGATAGAAACACCTCCTCAGCTGGCAAAGCTGTTGGACTCACCTGCTCAGGTAGAAGAGGAACTGCAGCTCTGATCTGGTTCATTTCTGTTCTAATGAAACTCACTTTATTCTTTTACTGATGACTCTCTTGTTTCTGTTCAGAGTCTGATGATGTCAGGTTGGTGGGAGGAGACAGTCGCTGTGGAGGAACACTGGAGCTGAAACATCAGGGAGACTGGAGACCAGTGAAAGGCTTTAACTCTGACTGGACCCTGAAGACAGCATCTGCTGTCTGCAGACAGTTGGACTGTGGCTCTGCTGTTTCTGTAGAACAGAGAGATGAGTCCTCAGAGAGATCTGTGTGGTGGATCAGGTCTGACTGTGTTCAGTCTGGATCTGCTCTGAGGGAGTGTGCAACACCAGATTCCTCTAAATACATCCTGAATCTCACCTGCTCAGGTAAGCCCATCAGTGACATCATCTATGACATCATCTGTGACATCATCTATGACAGTAATGTTTCCAGTATGTTCGTTCCTCCGTCACAGTGACAGTCGGTGGTTTCCATTGGACTGAACTGTAAAGTTATCCAGGACAATGACATCCTAAAGTGTAGAGAAGTGTATGATGAGCTGTTTTAACATTTAATAGCTCAGCTTGACTATCCAGAATTAAAATTAGAGATATCTACAACTACATTCTGACTAGTCGTAATCACATTGTGACTAGTCAGAGTTCTTATTCCAGATATATATAACCTCATTGTGACTAGTCCAAACGACAGTTAGAGATAACTGTAATTCAGTTCTGACTATCCTAAATAACAGTTACAGATATTTCAAACCTCATTGTGACTAGTCAGAATTAAATGGTAGATATCTGAAACTGGAATTACGACTAGTCATAATTCAGTTGTGGATATCCGTAATGAGAAACCCCATACACATGAATGGCAAAAGTAGTTTGAATCTTACTAGTCTGAATGTAATTACAGATATCTACAATTTGAGTTATGACTAGTCTAAATGTAATTACAGATATCTAGAATTCGAGTTATGACTAGTCTAAATGTAATTACAGATATCTAGAATTAGAGTTATGACTAGTCTAAATGTAATTACAGATATCTAGAATCAGAGTTATGACTAGTCTAAATGTACTTACAGATATCTAGAATCAGAGTTATGTTAGGCTAAATGTAAGTACTGATATCTAGAATTAGAGTTATGACTAGGCTAAATGTAAGTACAGATATCTAGAATTAGAGTTATGACTAGTCTAAATGTAATAACAGCTATCTAGAATTCGAGTTATGACTAGTCTAAATGTAATTACAGATATCTAGAATTCGAGTTATGACTAGTCTAAATGTAATTACAGATATCTAGAATTAGAGTTATGACTGGTCTAAATGTAATTACAGATATCTAGAATCAGAGTTATGACTAGTCTAAATGTAATTACAGATATCTAGAATCAGAGTTATGTTAGGCTAAATGTAAGTACAGATATCTAGAATTAGAGTTATGACTAGTCTAAATGTCACAACAGATATCTAGAATTAGAGTTATGACTAGGCTAAATGTAAGTACAGATATCTAGAATTAGAGTTATGACTAGTCTAAATGTAATTACAGATATCTAGAATTAGAGTTATGACTAATCTAAATGTAATTACAGATATCTAGAATTAGAGTTATGACTAGTCTAAATGTAATTAAAGATATCTAGAATTAGAGTTATGACTAGTCTAAATGTAATTACAGATATCTAGAATCAGAGTTATGTTTAGGCTAAATGTAATTACAGATATCTAGAATAAGAGTTATGACTAATCTAAATGTAATTACACATATCTAGAATTAGAGTTATGACTAGTCTAAATGTAATTACAGATATCTAGAATCAGAGTTATGACTAGTCTAAATGTAATTACAGATATCTAGAATCAGGGATTTTTATTTTTTATTTTTTTTTATAAACACTGATATTTATTTTACAATCGAAGCTTGTCTATAATAGAGGAAAAACACCTTAAAGACACTAAGCTATTGTTATAAAGTTTGCTTGGAAATAGCGGGCCATGGGTAACCCGTTTTGAGAGGCTGAAAAGATGGCCACCAGTCTCTGAGTACAAATTATAAACTGTCTTTATTTCATGAACTACAATAGACTATTTAAAACATGTATACTGTAGGAGATCACTCTGCTATGACTGGGTAGTACCGGGCGGCCGGGCGCAAATTATGGCTTTCCCCACCTGACTGTAAATACTGTACCACTCGTTGGGAAACAGTAAACGAATAATAAGCAAATATCCTAAACAAATAAAATGAAATAGGCCTAAATTCCACCATTTGTCCTCAGATAATAGTTATTATCAGATAACAGATAATAATATCCTTATACTTTACGGACGTTTTGAAAGCCCTTCCCTCGGATCCCTTCACATCAGTCACACAGTCAGTAAGACAAACAGATCTCAGTCAGATATTCACCTGCTAGAAAAAGTTTTTTTTTAATCTCCTGTAAGGTTGTGTCGGAGTAAAAAAACACTACCGCCTTTGCGTCTTTACGCATGTAGCATCCCATCGAATATCTCATATTTTGGCTGAAGCTTTCAGTAAAGTTACGGAAATACGGACAGCGCCACTCTGCCATTGCTGACCACATTGTGGTCAAAGGGGGTACTGTATACAGTATCATAAAATCCTGGAATTAAGATTCAAGCTCTCTGCTGCCACCTTGCGTCTCTAGTTATCAAGTAAAGCCCAGATACATCCCCCCCTTTTACCACCCAGATGTCACCCTGGTAACGCGGCAGCAACCCGGCAAAATCTGACCCATCCTATCTGTAATTACAAATATCTAGAAGTAGAGTTATGACTAGTCTAAATGTAATTACAGATATCTAGAATTAGAGTTATGACTAGTCTAAACAATGTTGCAGATATCTATAATTAGAGTTATGACTAGTCTAAATGTAATTACAGATATCTAGAATTAGAGTTATGACTAGTCTAAACAATGTTGCAGATATCTAGAATTAGAGTTATGACTAGTCTAAATGTAATTACAAATATCTAGAATTATAGTTAGGACTAGTCTAAACAATGTTGCAGATATCTAGAATTAGAGTTATGACTAGTCTAAATGTAATTATAGATATCTAGAATTAGAGTTATGACTAGTCTAAATGTAATTATAGATATCTAGAATTAGAGTTATGACTAGTCTTAACAACGTTACAGATATCTCTAATGAATCTCCTGTCTAACTATTAAATGTTTAAACAGCTTGCCATAGAAGTGTGCTTGTTTCTGAAAGCTTCAAACTCTCCACAGACTGCTGAGCTTCACCTGACAGGACACACCTGTCTGTCTGTAGGCATTTCCCATTTCACAGTTTCTCCATCCTCCATTCCTTTCCTCGCCTCCTCTCCTCGCGTCTTAGTGCTGCCCACAAGGGATGCGAGCTGAGGAGGCGAGGAAGAGATGTGAGGAGAGAGGAGTTGAGGCTTTTAACAAAATGAGACCTCCTCTCCTCGGAGCCGTCATTTTAAAGCCACATCGGCGTGTTTGTAATTGTAGACTCGAGTTGTATACACAAGTGTTTTAAACTTGATAACGGCCTCAATAAAGTTGTTAACAAAAAAACAACAAAAAAACACGGGTGCCAAGAAGACTTACGCAAAGTATACACACAATCATCTCTCTGTGTTTACAGACCTGCTGCTTCAGCCCAACATCTCTGGGTCCTCTTCCGTGGACGGGGTCTCCGAGGCCCAGCAGCAGGGGTTTCACGTTCTCTGGGGCTCCACCTTCACCATCAGCTGCTCCATCCAGCCACAGTACCCAGGAGGCTGCTTCCAGCTCAACTTCACCTCCTCCACCTCAGCATTCAACTACACCAAGCCAGCTGTCAATCACTCCGCCCTTTTCCTGTTTCCTGCTGCAGAGCCCGCCCACCAAGGAAGCTACAGCTGTGTTTATCACGTCTATGTTTTTTCTCATGACTTCTTCTCTGAGAGCCGTCAGATCTCTCTCACCGTCGCAGGTAAGCTGACTGTTTACATGCAGGTTTGGAAAATGTGATCCGAACAGAAAATGATCAGCTGACAACAGAGAAGCTTTCATTCTGTAATCAAGGATTGGGCTTATTTTTATAATTAAGGACTTTGCTTGTTTCATAAGAATTTTACTTAATTTTGTACTTAAGGAATTTTCTTATTTCATAAGAATTTTACTTAGTTTTCTACTTAAGGAATTTTATTTCATAAGAATTTTACTTAATTTTTTACTTAAGGAATTTTCTTATTTCATAAGATTTTTCCTTAATTTTGTACTTAAGGAATTTTCTTATTTCGTAAGAATTTTACTTAATTTTGTACTTAAGGAATTTGCTTAGAATTGTACTTAATTTTGTAATTAAGGATTTTTTCATTTCATATTAATTTTCCTTATTTTTGTATTTAAGAAGTTTGATGAATTTTGTCGGAGCCTTCAGAGATCATAGAGATTAAAACATGAATACAAATTAGAGGTTTATTCTACGTGGAGATGACATCACTTTAGGACATCTGCTCAAAACCAATTATAAAAGAGAAATTTAGTACTAGTACTCCTTCATCAAAGTACTTTAAGGTTTATGACATATTCAGTCATAATAAGTCCATGCATGTTGTTGTTTCTGGAATGACACTGTGACTACTGTCATTGTGTTACACATGTCATATAGAAACCCAACATATACAAAGTGTATAAATAATAAAAATAAAGCAAACAACCTACTGTAGGAAAGAGCATGTTTGGTTCTAAACATATAAAAGTCTCACTAAAGTCACGTCAGTTGTATTTCTACAGATTAATCTGAGAGGACTTTATAATCTGTCCAACAAAGAACAGTCTCCGTCCTCAGAGCCTGGATTCACATAAAGAAGATTCCAGAAGTGATTTAAGATTTCAGGTCACTACAGTTTGTGTTTAATGGGAGCTGTTGGACTCATGATGTCATGTGATGTGATGTGATGACTGTCCATGTGTTTGATCAGATCTGAGGCCTCTCATCATCAGAGCGATCGTCCTGCCGCTGATTCTGCTGTTGGCGAACATTGGCCTTTACTTCTACTGTAAGGTACTGACACACGTCTGTTGTTCAGACCACTGACTGACATGAAGCACTCAGTCTGTGTTTATTGAAGTGAAGAGAGAGGAGTGATGCAGGAAGTGACATCTGTGTGCTGTCATGTGTCTCCAGGCCACCAGGGGGCAGAGGCCGGGCAGACGGGAGAAGGCTGAGCTGGATTATTATAACCTGGGTGTTCCTGCAGCTGAAGGAGGAAGGAGCTCAGGGAGCAGAGTAGCACCTCCAAGGAGCTCATCTCACATCCAGATGGATTTATAACACACAACCCAGCAGCAGCTCATTTTATATGAATGTTCCCTTTAAACAAGAAGGCTGGATTCATTCTATTACATTATATACTATATGTGTCTTACTCTCAACATGAAAACCAACAATGTGTTAGTCTTTTCATACGTTCTGACTTCGTGTCAGAACGTATGTAGCCCATTGGTTCCTACTGAAGATGTAAATCTCCAAAAACACCTCACAAACATAAAGTGTCATTGAAAACTAGACTTGAAAGCAGGAATACCGGAGTTCAAGCAGCCGGCGCCATTTGAAACCAAAGACACCGACCCAGGCCGATCGGGAACAATGCTATATATTAAATTAAAACAAATGTGAAACATTGATATATATCCTCTAAACTCGGTGTTACCAATCAAATTTGAAGACAACTGAAGACTTAAGATAAGATAAGATAAGATAAGATAAGATAAGATGAACCTTTATTAAACCCCTTGGGGAAATTCAGATGTCAAAGCAGCAAAGCAGAGCAAAAACAGGTACAGGTGTACAAGAATTATAAAAAGACAATAAAAAGACAATAAATAGAGGTACAGAATATACAAAATATACATGGTGAGTGAGCATGGTGTTTATCGTCCATCAATAAAAAAGTGTAGTGTGCAATAAATAGATGTATATGTACAATTACAATTTAAGTTTAAAGTGCACCAGTGGAATAGAAGAGGTGGTTGCTGATAGTGCAGGTAGACCAGATCGTCCAGATAGACTAAATCCTGAGATAAGAAGAAAAACATGTCACACAGCCACCTACTGTTGGATCTGTAGATCTGGAGCACATCCAGGGTTGGTGAACCACATCTGCTGCCACGTTAACAATCTGTTGGTGTTTGTGATTCAACAATATATAATGAATGAATCAAAGTCATGTAGCCAGCAAACAAAGTAGAGTATTAAAAACCAGAGGATGTACACTAGTTTCATCTTGTTAGTGACACATGAACTTTAGGACCTTAATTTAGCGCTCCCTTGTGGTTCACATGGCTCATTTATTGTTGTGAGCAGGACCAGATTTAGCTAAAAAAATAACCATAATAATTCAAGTGGGAGCAAAAATAAATGAGTACCAACAGCTGATAGTGGAGGAGGAATTTTCATATTTCGATAGAATTTTGCTTAATTTTGTACATAAGGAAAATTTATAATTGAGGATTTTACTTTTACTACTTATTTTTGTAATGAAGGATTTTGCTGTTTTCATAAGAATTTCACTTAATGTTGTAATCAAGCATTTTGCAAATTTTCACAATTAAGTAATTTACTTATTGCATAAGAATTTTACTTTATTTTATTTCAGTAGAATTTGGCTAATTTTTTTACATAAGGAGTTTACTTAATTTTGCACTTAAAGAATGGGCTTAATTTCTATGAATTTTACTTACTTTTGTATTTAAGGAATTTACCAAATTACAACTTTGGGAATTTTCTTAATGTTGTACTTAACAAATTTACACAAATTTATAATTGAGGATTTTACTTTTACTACTTTTTTTCTAATGAAGGATTTTGCTCATTTCATAAGAATTTCACTTAATGTTGTAATCAAGAATTTTGCAAATTTTCATAATTAAGTAATTTACTTATTTTTTAAGAATTTGATTCACTTTGTAGTTCAGGAACTTGCTTTTTATAATTGAGTAATTTTCTTTATTCAAAAGAATTTTGCTTAATTTTGTACATAAGGAGTTTACTTAATTTTGCACTTAAAGAATTAACTTAATTTCTATGATTTTACTTACTTTTGTATTTAATGAATTTACTTAATTTTGTACTTTGGGAATTTACTTATTACATAAGAATTTCACTTAATGTCGTAATGAAGCATTTAGCAAAATTTCATAATTAAGTAATTTACTTATTTTTTAAGAATTTTACTTTATTTTGTAATTAAGGAATTTTCTTATTACATAAGAATTTTACTTAATTTTTTTTCAGTAGAAGTTGGCAAATTTTTGTACATAAGGAGTTTACTTAATTTTGCACTTAAAGAATGTACTTAATTTCTATGAATTTGACTTACTTTTGTATTCGAGGAGTTTACCATTTTTTTTACTTTGGGAATTTTCTTAATGTTGTACTTAACAAATTTACACAAATTTATAATTGATGATTTTACTGTTACTACTTAATTTTCTAATGAAGGATTTTGCTTATTTCATAAGAATTTCACTTAATGTTGGAATAAAGGATATTGCAAATCATTCATGATTAAGTAATTATTTTTTAAGAATTTTACTTAATTTTATTTCAGTAGAGTTTTCCTTATTTTTGTACTCAATAATTTTCCTTATTTTTGTATTTAAGAATTTTGATTCATTATGTAGTTCAGGAACTTGCTTTTTATAATTGAGGAATTTTCTTTATTCAAAAGAATTTTGCTTAATTTTGCACATAAGGAGTTTACTTAATTTTGCACTTAAAGAATTTACTTAATTTCTATGAATTTTACTTACTTTTGTACTTAAGCAATTTTCCATTCATAAGAATTTTCTTAATGTTGTACTTAATAAATTTACAGAAATGTGTAATTCAGGGTTTTACTTATTTCATAAGAATTTAGCTTAATGTTGTAATCAAGAATTTTACAAATTTTTATAATTAAGTAATTTACTTATATTTTAAGAATTTTACTGAATTTGGTATTTAAGGAATTTTCGTATTTCATAAGAATTTTACTTAATTTTGTACTTATGTAATTTTCTTATTTCATAAAAATATTTCTTAATTTTGTTCTTAAGAGTTTTCTCATTTCATAAGAATTTAATTGTATACTTTCAAGTACACTTGAAAGTATACTTTAATCAACTAAAAAGTGGGCCAATATTGTCCCAAGAAGTATTAAAGTAGTACACTTACAAGTATTCTACTAGTACATTGATATTACTATACTTACTACATAAAGTATACTTGAGAAATATATACTTATGTATACTTCATAAAATAAACTTAAAGTATACTACTTTTCGTAAGGGATCTTGTGTGGACTGTTGTTGTTGCTGTTGCTGTTGCTGTTGTTGCTGTTGCTGTCCGATACCAGTGTTGAATTAAACAGCTGTGTGGAAGTGTCCAGAGGCCTGTACTAGAAGCAGGATTTGTGGTTAGCGAGGTAACTTCAGGGTTAACCCTTCAGGGATTTCCGTCCTACGAAGGTGGATCACTTCTTACCGGGGTAGATCGCCATGGTAACTTATGCTGAACAGCTAACCTGCTCCAGAGCAGGTTATGTTCCAGATAAGAGATCAACTCGTATAAAAACACCGCCTACTGACCAATCAGAGCTCAGTGCGCGGATCGTATGGTAATATTTCACAAATACGAAGTTTAAGTTTAAGTCATAATCAGACTGAAAACAACACAGTTTAAACTGACAGATGCAGGAAGGACAGCTGGATTTATGCTGTGGGTGTTTACCGCTTTGAATTATATTTTTATATTTATTTTTTTACTTGTTCTTTAATCCGTTTCACACCGCCGGAGACGGAGACGGAGACACACCGGGTATGATGAAGATACCCCGGGTATGGTGAAGATACCCCGGGTATGATGAACTGGCTTCGTAGTACAGGACTCAGGATCATTCTTTTATGTGTAAGACAACATCAGACTTGACTTCAACATTACTTTCCTAACTTTGTAAAACAAAATGTGACCAATAAATACGTAGATATAAACTCACTAATTGTAATTATTAAAATAATAAATCGTACACCAGCAACTTGGTAAATAAAATCTTCAGAATTATCAGAAATTCAAGTGTTTTTAATGCAGCAACAAATTGGTCAAAACGTAAACAGGAAGTCAAATTTGGGTATATAATGTATATATTATATAAACTGAAATGAATAGATCAGCCCCATTGTCACCGATACCTGATCCAGCTGTTTGAGTCAGTATCGGCCCGATATCCGATCCGATGCACCGATACCGGCACTATCATTATGTCATTATGTTTTATGTCTAGATGGGTAATAACACTGTGTATATATTTATCAATCATTGCACTGCAGAGATAACATAAATCAAATGTTTCATTGGTGGGACTGAAAAATAGCCGTAGTGTCAGAAACATTTATTGTTCGTCTGGTTTCTCCTCTCTGCATGATTATATAGTGTGTGTATATATTATTATAACTTATTATATATATTATAAAGCTGTGTTTTAGACTTTGACACATGTGTGTTGGGCTTTAGTTTTTAAAAAGGTGATACCAATATGTTTTAGACAAATCCATCCGTGACAAAGAGACATGTTTTAAACCTGTTCAGCAGCCTCATAACTAGCAGATCAACTGATGAATTTGTGTTTTTATTATGATTTAAATGATGATTAAACCATGATTTTACCATCTAAGCCTGATGATGTGGAGAAGATGAAGAGTTCAGGTTGTAGTTCACAGTTTGTCCTGCAGAGAGCAGAAGGTGCACATATACTATGACTGTACTACCTAATATACTGTGTGTTGTACTATGAACTGTAGTAATGTACCACATAATGTACAACAAGTAGTGATGGAAGAAGTGCTCAGATCTGATCTGTAATAATACTTCAGCATTTAATAGTGGATTACATTTAGTTTTAATAATCTGTAAAGTAACAACAGCTGTCAGATGAATGTAATGGAGTAAAAACTACAATATTTACTCTGAGATGTAGTAGAGTAGAGGTATAAAGAAGCAGTTTCTTCTGTTATGGAGAAATAACAGACCAGAATCGATGATTCAACAAAGCAATAAGTAATAAGATAAAACTTTATTTGACATGTTTCAACACAAAGAGTGAAAAGTGAAAATATAAAAAGTACAAATGTGAAATAAATGTCAGTCGAGTCATCAGCATGGATCATAAATATAAATATATTATATATAAATAATAAATATAATCGGGTTAACGGTGGGCTGGGACATAATTTAATATGATTATTTATCGTCTTTCAATGGAATCGTATCATGACGAAATCAGATATCGAGATATCGTGTTTATCAGTGTATAGATGGAAATATTTATTTATTTATTTATTATTTATCTATGATTTCATTATCTTCATTTTGCACTAAAATTCTTAATTAAATGTTAAATTAATAGTTAATTATACTCAGTTATTTATTTTACTGTTAACAAACAATGAAACGATAATTAATAATGTTGCCTAATTATTAGTAATGCTATAATTTATGTATTTTTAACAGTTTATTGTTGCACACATTATAACATTTTATATACTATATTATAAGTATTTGTTAATGATCAAGATATTATTTGTAAACCTTAAAGAAATAATTTGTAAAGCATCTATAAATATTATTTAGATAGATAGTTCATATTTTGTAAATGGTTAATAAGGTTTCTGGTCCATCTGTCTGTGTAACGTTTATAGATGTTTTACAAACGATTTATTAATAGTTTACAAATCATTTGGTAATCACTAATAAATGCTTAATATAGTACATAAAATGTTAAAGTGTGCAACAATAAACTGATAATAAATAGTTTATTAATGTAATCAGAATGTAATTGTTATCGTCTCCTATCAGCTATGATACAATATATCATTTATAAACTATTTCATATTATTTATATTTATTTATTTATTTATTTATTTAATAAAAAATAAAATAGAAAAAGAAATGTCATACTACACAAACTACTGATAAAATAACAGAAATTATAGCATTATTAATAATGAGTAAACATTATTATTATATATTCATCTGTGTTATTAATATGTATTTATCTGAGTGTGACGTCGTCTCTGGATTTTTCTTCCTCTTTCATAATAAAGAATCGTCTCTTAACTCCGTCACCTGATTACTGAGACTACATCATTCAGACTGCTGTGGTCATGACAACACCCCCCCTCCCCCCCATTAGCATCACCGTCTATTATACACATGTCCCCAAAAAGAGTCCCAAAAATGTCCAGATTTTTTTTTTGAAAAAGTCTGAAAATGTCCTTAAAAAAGTCCGCGAAATGTCAGAAAAATGTACAAAAAATGTCTGAAAAAATGTCAGAAAAATGTCCATAAAAAAGTTTTAAAAAAGTCTGAAAATGTCCTTAAAAAAATGTCCCAAAAGAAAAGTCCCAAAAATGTCTGACAAATGTCCAGAAAAAAGTTTTTAAAAAGTCCGAAAAAATCCCCAAAATGTCCGAAAAATGTATGAGAAATGTCCGAAAAATCGTCCGAATCGTGATACGTATCGTATGGCCAGATTCTTGCCAATGCCCATTTTTCCGTTTCACACCTACACAAAGACAGACCTGCTAAAGGTCAGGCACACCGGTGCAACCGATGACAATATTTGGTGGCTCTGTGGAGCTACTTTACTGAAGTAGAAGATGTGATAATAAGTGACATGTCTACTCTGTTGAGAATCAAACCAGCTCAAAGAGTTGAATCAGAAAAGGTTTCATAACTTTAAAAGTCACACAAAGCTTTAATTATTTCTGCTGTTTGTTAAAACCTGATGAAGTTTTTCATTATTATCTGTAACATCATTTAAAGTTGGATCACAGTAGAGTTGACTCAGAGGGCCGCTGGTCGGCCCACATCTTTTATTCTTCTCTTTCCTCTTTAATCCTGTGATGTTGTGATGAAAGCCGGCTGAGTTTTATAAAGCTGACTGTGTGTCTGATGAATACTCCATGAACATCAGCAGCTTCACCACATATTTCACCTGACATCAGTTTGTACAAGAGCTCAGGAGCAAAGCTCAGCATCAGTGTTCAATAAAAGACACAGAGAGACTAAAGTGTATAAGAGTAAACTGTTTGCACACCGGCAATATTTGCACTAACTGTGCAAAAATGTTTAATTCTTGTTTATATCTTATATTGTATATTGGTAGATTTAAATTTTGTATTCTTATTTTATTCTAACATTGTAATTATTCTATTGTTATTTTTTTTTTTTTTTACTGCTTATTTGCACCAACGAACCAAAGCAAATTCGTAGTGTAAACCTGATACACCTGGCAATAAACAAGTGGTCCTGCAGCATTAAAGGAACATTTCACCAATTCACAACAGTCCAATGTTTCTTCATTGATGGCAGTTTCACTTCAAAATGACCACACTTTATACAAAATGTCCTCACTTTATAAAAAAATGTTCTCACTTTATAAAAAATGTCCTCACTTTATAAAAAATGTTCTCACTTTATAAAAAATGTGAAGGTGGTGAAGCATCTCCAGATGTTGGTGAAGATGAGCTTTTGCATGATAGACAGCAACATTGTATGTTTCAGGACACGTGTCTCATGCCTGTTGATATCGGTCAGGAAGCGCTGGATCAATATTTTGATGATGTATTGAATGTGGCACCGGCAGAAGGGAATAATCCTGTTAAATTGCTTTCTGATAATGCAAATGATGCCAAATGTTTTCCAGTGTTGTTTCCACAGGGATGTTATACAGACCATGATAGTAGACCGTATATATTGACATTGTCACGTCATTTTATTAAAAGGATTTTACATGCTGATGGTAGATTTTTACAAAACAATGAGTACATCTTTCAGTACAATCTCAAAAATTTAGTGGAGATGTGTTGAATAATGAGGAATCTTTAAAGAAGTTGTCATAATTTACATGCAGCTCCTATTCACAACACATTTGGTATCGGGGAAGATGTATGCTTACCTTACACGCCATTGGGTGAAGAGAAGTTTAATTCTTTACGTGCTGAATATAGTAGCTTGCAGATTTTGATAATCGACGAAATCTCCACGGTTGATCATAAACTGTTGTCTTATATCCATGGAAGATTACGACAGATTAAACAATCTGGTGACTATTCCCCGTTTGGAAACGTTAGTGTCATTGCTTTTGGAGATTTTTTCCAGTCAAACACATTTGCATATATTGCTTTTAAGTGTTAATTGGTGTGATTAATATCACTGCTATTATTCTCAATATTTTAATTACTTGTTCTTAGAGAGGAATATAAAATGGATTTTTTTTCTCCCTTTCAGACCACGGTGCCAGTTTGCCCACTGTGCAAAAACACTTACAGAGCTTTATACAAGCATTTAAAAAACACACACCTCGTCATAAATGTTGAGGAACGCTGCATCCTGCTGAATCTGGCTGCAGGGAGGGTAAACATAAGAACTTCTCCCTGCCCCATCAGTGGGTGTGATTATTTACTGACGCGCCTGGACAGGCATATCCAGCAGGCCCATACAGAACTGATTGGTGGAGATGATGTTGGAGTTTCAGGAGGTGGAGTGATGGGTTGCGATTCAATAAAATTAGGCTCACTTGTTGGTTTGTTGCCGATTATGCAAACTTATCAGTTGAGCTGCCTGATTTACCCACCGCATCCTTCACTTTATGGTATTGCAGCCTCAATTTTATTTTGTCACGGCATTGTTCCGCTGTTCTATGGTACCCATGCGCATGAAAATACTCTCGAATTATCCCATAAATCTCTACATTTTTGTGAGTACTGTCTAACTGTACTTGGATGTTTTCGTTTGCCCAAATTTCAATCAAGCATTAAATTCGTCGTTAGACCAGAGAGATCCTTTCGCTGCCATGTCTGAGCTGGACATTCGCGTAGTCATGACAACACGTAGTCATGACAACGCGTTCTAAATAGCGGTCCACTTCCGTGTTTTGGTACGGTTGGCTTTCACACCTGATGCAAACCGTACCCGAGTACGCATGATCCGTACTCCAGACCACCTTTGCAAGTGGACTCGAGTATGGATCGACGAACCGTGCCCGAGTACGGTACGGAGCGTTCACACTACTCAATCGAACCGGACTTTGGGGACAAGTGTACTCGGATCCGGGCCCGGGTCCCTAATGTGAAAGCACCCTAAGACTCTTTTCAAATAATGAGTGTTTCCTCTAAATATCTGCTGTATATTAACCAACACTGTGCTCTCCACCACTTTTTCAGCTGTCTTCTTGGACCGTACTTGGGCCCTGCAAGTTGGCCCAGCGCCAGCCGCCTGGTGGAGGCCATTTGCAGCCAGCTCTGCCAGCTCCACCACGCGGCCACGCAGTTCGGGGGGGTCACAAGGACTCGATGGTCCCTCGTCCTCTCGGACTACGTGGCCATCAGAGAGGCAGTGCTGGCCAGCCCGAGGTTGATGGCTTAGATCGAAATCCAGCTCTTTGAGCCAGGGAACTGGCGTCGTCCCTGCAGCAGCTATCGCCGTCCAGCTTCCACGTCCCTGAGGAGCAGCCAGGACCCTCAAGAGGGGGTCACCCTCCTCCACCTCCTCCAGACGAGGAGCAGCCAGGACCCTCTTCTGGTGGCTTCATCGCTCCTCCCCCTGCTGGCCAGCCTCCTCTTACTGGACCAAAAAAATGTCCAGGTCCACGATCATTCCCTGTAAATCTCTGTATATTCCCTGTATACACTGGAGCAGCGCCACCTGCCGGTTGACGTGCCAAAAACAGGGTTGAAGCAGTCCTCGTTAGTATAGTGGACAGTATCTCCGCCTGTCACGCGGAGGCCAGTCGCGTATAGGTGTAGGGGACATTGCCTGAGACCAATTTGCCATGGGAGACCCTACCAGGAGCACCAGGCTCCAGGCAACACAGCCCTCAGGGTCATAGGGACACACAAACCTCTCCACCACGTTAAGGTTAAGGTTCCCGGAGAGGATACAGATATACAGACAGACAGACAGATAGAATGACAGATAGACAGACAGACAGACAGATAGATATATAGACAGACAGACAGACAGATAGATATATAGACAGACAGACAGACAGACAGACAGATAGGCTGAGACTCGCAACCGCGAACCAAGTTCTGACTGTTATGTCCGATGTATCCAGGTGGTCGGCGCCTGCTACTGACAACATGTTTGCCACCAACATGGTGAGGATGGGTCTCCCGTTTATGCCGCCCATGCAGTAACTGTTGCAGATAAAGTTGTACAGGATGGTGTTTATCGCTGAGCCCCACTGTTGGGGCTCCTAAGGGACAGTCACTCACATACACTGGAAGTGTTTCCTCTTTATTCATAAATGATTATATATTGAATTCATAAGAAAATATAATAGAAAAGTTTATAAAAAAATACATGAAATGGAAATATTTACAACTATACAAAACTGGAAAACAACAAACTCAAACTATATACAGAACAAATAAATTTACAAAGAAAAAATAATGAGCTAAATTAAGAAAATGCATGCAATACTACAAGATGAACTATATACATTACTATAATACAAAACTACTACTACTACATACAGTACTACTATCTACACTAAACTTTATACATAAAAACACAGAGACAAACTCGCTGTAGGTGATTCCCTACAGCATAGGTCACTAACAGGCGGACCGCAGTCTGGGTCCGGACCCAGAAGCCGTCCCATAAGGACCCGGACCAGATGTTGATACAACTACTAGGCTACTAAAAATTATATATCACACTAAATAGTTAGACATTATGATCTTCCGGACCTTTACTTCAAGAAATTTTCTCTAACTGGACCTCTTTAAATTTTAGTTGAATACCCCTGCCCTACAGCCAGCAGGTCTATGGCGTTAGTTGGTGCACGTGATAAGAGCGCACAAACAGAATCCGCGAGCGGAAAAGCATCCTTGTGAGGGAGCATTTCTGTTCCGAGTGCACAAGTGCCATGTAACATAGACAGCAGATATGCACTTTCAGCTCCACTGGGACCGGTTTGGTTGGTTTGCTCCATATTCCCTTTATCCTTAAAAAAACATAAAACCATAAATACATGCAGAGACACTGAGACAATAAATGCCACTATTTAAACAACAGTGGCACGAAAACATCATGACAAATGTACAAAACTTGAGAAATGCGTGTTCAGCTTGCTTGAGACAGACGGACGGACGGATAAATAGATAGATAGATAGATAGATAGATAGATAGATAGACAGGTAGATAGATAGATAGATAGATAGATAGATAGACAGATCAGCCACTGTCAATAGGGAGTGAACAAATAAAAAAAGTAAATAAATTTCCAAAGAAAAAATAATGAGCTAAATTATACATGCAAGACTAAAAGATGAACTATAAAAACTATTATACATTACTACTGCAAGTACTACTACTACTGCAACTACTACTACACACTACTATATAAACTAAACTACATACACTGTCAATAGACCGTCAATATAGTTAGTTATAGTATTCCATCCCCGCCTCCAAAGTCTCAAAAGTCAACTTGGCGAGCGAGGTGAGCAGTTGCGAGCGTGCACAGAGGGTCCAGCGAGCGCTCATCACAGCTCGCGGGACTGCATTTGTGCACACGGAGCAGAAATGCTCCCCCGCGAGGATGCTTTTCTGCTCGCGGATACTGTTCTGAGTGCTTGTATCACGTGCACGTGCCTGGTTTTTATGTGCGCAGGTTTTGAGACCAACTAAACGACTCGCACCCACGAACCAAGTTCTGACAGTTGAGTCCGCTTTATCCAGGTGGTAGGCGCCTCCCACTTATAAATTCACCAGCGTGGCTGATACAGAGGCATTTCAGGTGAAACTTAGAAGAAAACATCAGTATCAAAGCCAACAAAGTGATTCTTTGACAGTAATTGTTGATTGAGTCTTGTCTCTTAAAATCCTTAAGATTGTCAGTCAAACAAACCCAATTTTTGATACTGTGTTTGATACAATATTCAAAATAAGTAATTAGAGGTGAGAGCCCCATGCATTTTTAAATGCAGGGCTCGTTTCAGTCTCAATGCCCAGAAAAATTGACTAATTTGGTGTGAAAACCTTTTTGCGCAGCGATGGTGGTATAGTGGTGAGCATAGCTGCCTTCCAAGCAGTTGACCTGGGTTCGATTCCCAGCCATCGCAGTCCTATTTTTCTAATGACAGTATACTGTTGCTTGGTATTGTTGTCAGAAAGTAAGCAGTAAAGCTGGGGACACACAAAGCCGACATCGAAGAACTAGCGGCGGCGACGAAGGCCGCCTGTTGCGTCGCCAAAGTTCATGAGTGAAATGCATAAGTTCTTTTATTTGACAAGTAGAAACGGCTGGTTTTCCTTCACACAAATATGCATCTCATGCCTGCATAAAATGCAGATGAGGTGTATTACTGTATTGCTGAACACTGCAATGCCCCGCTTTCCCTTTCTGAGTTGTCTTAATGGTTTGGCCAACCGAGAGTCCTTCTCCATAGCCAGGTTTTTGCTTTGGCGACCACTGCAACCACAGCCATTCTGGCCAATCGTTACCCGTCTGCTGTTTAAAGAGAACCCTAGGCCAAACCAAGCCCAAAAGGCCTCCTTTGTCACCTTCACCGTTGGTGTCCACCAGCAGGTTCTTTGGTTGCTGCCATGACAGGCACCGAAGACCTTCTGACCACAACTCCTAGCAGCCACCTTCACAATGGAGGCTTTGAACATGGCCCACTCGGATTCCTTGTTTCAAAGCGCATTAAAAGTTCTTCCGGAGGTGGGAGTTGAAGACCTCGCGGACATGGGGCTGAGCTAGAGATTCCCAGTTCACCCTCCACACTACACGTTCAGGTTTACCAGATCTGTCCGGAAGCCATCTGATCCAACTCACCACCTGGTGGTGTTCAGTTAACAGCTGACTTTTCTTCACCCCTGTGTTTTTGTCTTTTAGCACTAAACAATGTTCACACTACAAGTCATACGATAACTATATTGCAACTATATCTGGGGCTTTTGTTGGGGAGTTTGTTTGAAATGCCTCCACAAGGAAACCTACGCAAGAATCATTGGTGGATTCCCACTGCCGAAAAGTGCCTTTCGTTGCATCCACCCAATCCACCAAAACCAGCAAAAACACTACCTGATCCCATGACCTACTTCAGGCAGTGGATGTTTCTGTGGGCACCGATGCGGATTTGGGATATTCCACTTAAGTGCCATCAGTGCAACACTAAGATGCACCATTCCGGGATCTATACAACAGTACGGGAAGTCATCGACCTTGACTCCAGGTACTACTTGGTTTTGATTCTCCATTCTGCTGTGAAGTAACACCTCCTGTTGCTTCACAACTTTTGTCTTTAGTAGTGAATAAGAAGCAGCTGGTAGAAAACACTACCCTCCCCGTCGGGGAATCGAACCCCGGTCTGAAAGCGTGACAGGTGGAGATACTGTCCACTATACTAACGAGGACTGCTTCAACCCTGTTTTTGGCACGTCAACCGAAACGTGGCGCTGTTCCAGTGTATACAGGGAATATACAGAGATATACAGGGAATGATTGAGGTTGAAGGACAGTGACACATTTTGGTTGTGTTGGCTCTGGTAGACCACAGATGTGAAATGTGGATAAAACCACGTGAATAGACTATTCAATGTCATATCACGCTGACTTTGGAGGTTAAGCCTTTCAGCATTGACTTGGGGGTTTCTGTACCTCAATGGCTCAAATCTTTTTCTTTATTGTGAATGTCGTTTTCACGCTGATAATGGGAGGACTGAAACCAGGCTACAATAAACCCTTTTCAACAAATGACTAGATTCATGATGAAGGACTGTTCTAATAAAATAGACATTTATGGTTCTTGTGCCTACTGCATTTACTGTCACTAAAATCCATGACACAGCAGCTGTGACTGAATCCAGTTTAAAATTTATCATCTGATCTCTCCAAGTCAAAAGCTAACGTGACGTCTGGCATTTGAAAAGTTTTCATTGAAGTATGCAGGTGCGTTAACTCGGTCACATACGTGAAAAGACATTTCGTCAGTTTCCGTAGTGTAGTGGTTATCACGTTCGCCTAACACGCGAAAGGTCCCCAGTTCGAAACTGGGCGGAAACACAATCCCTTGTTCACCTTTACTCTATCACAGTCCAAGTCTGCTGAGTTGTATTCCCAGTACACCAGGTAAGAAAACAGGCCGACAGGCATCCACTGACGGCCCCAAACTGTCTGACGGCCTAGCGTCTGCTTGGTGTGTCAGGGCCTTAAGGCAGCAAATGTCCTATGTTTCCACTGTGATTGCTGGTAAAGTGAAAGCACTTTACCCGGTTTGATTTCCGGCCATCGCAGTTGCATTTCCGCGACCCGACCCCGGATAAGCGGTTGAAGATGACTTCATGACATGACAATGACAATCTGACATGATGACAATGACATGGCAGTTGCATTACACAGGCTTTAAAGCAATATACCAGATTAACCTAAAGTGCTTTATTCAGATTTCTTCTGTTATTCGGGTGTCTCGAAAAAATTGTCAAACATTCCCTAAAACCACAGGGGATGTAGCTCAGTGGTAGAGCGCATGCTTTGCAACCGGTATTATGGTCACAGTAAAAGGCTGACTCTGTTGGGCAGGTTAATATGTGGATAGCTATGTTCACACTACAAGTCATCCGATAACTATTTTGCAAAACTTCATGTCTTGACATACAGTACGTTCCTACTGTGAGCCCAGGTTTCCCCTCAACCCGTGGCTTGCGCTCTCATTCACACATGACACTTGTTCGCCGATGTGCGAGTGGCGAGCCAATGCTCATTTGCCTCTGATCTGGGGCTTTTGTTGGGGAGCTCCAAAAACTGTCGGGGAGCGGAAAATCAGGGCTAAATTTGTGCAGTGTGAACTAGCTATAAGGAGAACTGAAAATATCAAGCACTGATAGCGCAAAGCAAAGAATGCACCAACTATCACAAAGCCAAGAAAACAAAGTTGAGGTTTAACTGAACAAGTACGTTACATTGATATGCCCTGTTCTTCTCAGCAATCGGGAAAGTTCAGAACATTTTTGAAAATAGGTATTTACTGCTGTTTTACAGGTTGTCTTTGGCCGCCCTTCAGTGATCGGCCTGCTAACTCAAGTCCTAACACTTCCTACCCCCCTCCAGCAAGTCCTAACCAAGTCCTAACAATTCCTAACAGATTCCTAACCATAGGTCCTAACATTTTACCGACCAAGTCCTAACAGCCAATAGGGAAAAGCAGGCATGTCACGTGACAAGGACAGCGACGACAACGGACACGCCCCCTTCTCCATCTCTGACAGCACGGAGCGACAGAAGCAAGAAGAAAACGGAAGAAACGGTAACGTGATTTACGAAGAAATTATTGTATGCAAAATGATTAATTTTCGAATTACTCTTTATTTACTAGCCGTGGTTGATTGAAGTTGTCGACGTACTTGCTTCCCCGCAACGCAGAGCAGTTCAGCTGTCCCCGCAACGCAGAGCAGTTGGAGCAGGTCAGCTGTCACCGCAATGCAGAGCAGCTTGAGTGCAAGTAGTCAGACAGCGCAGATTAAGTGTGCTCTTTGTAGCATCAACCTTAATGTTGACAACTTCTCTGAACACTTGTCTGACTTCCATGCAGAAGAATGTTGTGAGCAGTGTAGAAGAAAGGTCAGTGGTGCAGTTGGGCTGCTCCACCATATTGAAGAATACCATCATTCAATATCACAACAACCTCCACTACCATTTACACCAACACAACAACAACCGCCATTTCCACCACAACAACCACCACCTCCTCCTCCTCCCACATCTCCACATGTTGTCATCCTAAGGCCGCCGGAGGTAAATTGGGTGAGTTTTCTCCCCAAACAATTCATGCGGGTCATCAAACCAGCCGACCGGGAGTGGATTGCTCAGTGTCTTTACGACCCCGCAGGACAGCTGAGGCAACAGTTCTCCTAAAACTGGTTCCATCCACCCAATCCACCAAAACCAGCAACAACATTACCTGATCCCATGACCTACTTCAGGCAGCGGATGTTTCTGTGGGCACCGATACGGATGTGGGGTATTCCACTGAAGTGCCATCAGTGCAACAGTAAGATGCACCATTCCGGGATCTATACGAAGGTACGGGAAGTCATCGACCTTGACTCCAGGTACTACTTGGCCGGCGGAGATTATCCTCGGTGCAGTAAGTGAATGATCCCTGTCTGTCCTTAGAGTACCGAGCTGTTGAGTCAGTTGGATCCTACCCACAGAAACAGATTCCCCGCTGTTCTCACCGCACAGCTGGCTCTGGACAGGAAGTGTGTTACCATGTTGAAACCACGAACTGCAGGGAACAGCTCCAGTTACATGCAGCAAGCACTGGAGGAAGTTCACAGCGAGGAGTGGGCAAGGCGCACCGTCGAATACCTGTCCGACTGTGAGCTACACAAAAGGAGGAGTGCCATAACTCAGTGTGAAGAAGCAGTCTATCTGCAGCCACCACCCTTTTGTCCCCTACCTCTCGCACAGTGGTTTGAGACGGTGCATGCTAATGAGATCCTGGCTCATCTGGATGAGATGAAGGGTGTGATCACCTCAACATATGGCTGGATCTTAAAGCTGGAAAAAGGTACAAGAAAATATTTTTAAACCTTTTACAAAATCTTGTTTTCATTGATGGTCATTGATTATACTTAATTATATTGTTTACTTTTTTTTATAGATCACAAAGAAACTGGCTGGTGGCATTGCAGACACAGCTACATGGATGACCAACGTCAGCAATGAAAGTGGCCAGGTTCTAAACTGCGTGCTGACCACTGGTGAGGGTTCTGTCCTTGATGAATTATGTCAAGGCATCGTCAAGCGCTACAAGGATGCTGGGGAGCCAGAGCCACAGGTCCTTTATGTTGACAGGGATTGCTGCAGTGAGACAGGTGTGTGACCTTCAGAATGTTTTCTTAGTAATATATTATTTGTTACAGACACAAAAGTTAACTTTTACAAACATGCTTAACTCAATGTGCTTTTAATTCTTTCTTTATTTAAAATAACCTTTACTCTATCACGGTCCAAGTCTGCTGAGTTGTATTCCAAGTACACCAGGTAATAAGTAACACTATTTGAAATCGTGTTTGGCTTCCTTCCTTCAGGGAATATATAGATATACAGGGAAGCATTGAAGTTGAAGGACAGTGAGATATTTTGGTTGTGTTGGCTCTAGACCGCAGATGTGAAATGTGGATACAACCACGTAAATAGACTATTCAATGTCATATCACGCTGAATTCAGAGTTTACGCCTTTCAGCATTGACGTGGGGGTTTCTGTTCAACCATGCGAAGATAAAGAGCTGGTCCACTGTTCCATGACCAAGACGGAATCCGCTCTGCTCCTTCTTGATCTGAGGTTTGACTGTTACTACTGTTAAAGTCTACAGACTGCTGTCCTGTGTGAGGCACTGTTGGGATTTGAACCCAAGATCTCCTGTTTACGAGACAGGCGCTTTAACCACTAAGCCACAGCGCCACTGTCAATGTCTCCTTGTTTCATATCAAAGTTGCATTCATATCCAAAACGTAAAAGATAATTACAAACAGATCAACACAGGAGCTGTCTGTTTCCTCATCACAACAGTCAACTTTTAACCAGAACCACAGTCTTTCTCTAAACTTAACTACTAAGTTTTCCTGCCGAAACTAAATCCTTGTGACAGAGATAAACATGACGGACTTCATTTAAGAGCTCATTTCTGCAACAAACAGGCACTGCTGGGATTTGAACCCAGGATCTCCTGTTTACTAGACAATCTCTTTAACCAACTAAGCCACAGCACCTCCTAAAGCTGCAGCTCCCTGTTGCAAGAATACAACGAGCTAGTAAACATGGATGTAAACAGTACTGGATTTAAAACACTAAAAAACTCACCGACTCACTTCCGTTCTGTCTGTTTTGGCTATCAGCATCAAAGCAAGTAATTGTTGATTGAGTAGACACTTGATTTTGTGTGTTGACTCTTAAAATCCTTAAGATTGTCAGTCAAACAAACCCAATTTTTGATACTGTGTTTGATACAATATTGAAAATAAGTAAGTAGAGGTGACAACCTCATGCATTTTTTAAATGCAGGGCTCGTTTCAGTCTCAATGCCCAGAAAAATTGGCTAATTTGGTGTGAAAGCCTTTTTGCGCAGCGATGGTGGTATAGTGGTGAGCATAGCTGCCTTCCAAGCAGTTGACCTGGGTTCGATTCCCAGCCATCGCAGTCCTATTTTTCTAATGACAGTATACTGTTGCTTGGTATTGTTGTCAGAAAGTAAGCAGTAAAGCTGGGGACACACCAAGCCGACATCGAAGAACTAGCGGCCGCCTCACGTCAGCTTTGTTTTGGCCGACAAGTTGCACATGAACACCACAGAGAATACAGCCGACGGCCATTTAGCACATACTTTCTGTGCCTGCCTGAGATGAAACAGCAGGTCCCGGTAGTCTGTATTTGTCATTCAAAAAGGGAAACCGGAAGACCGAGGACACGGATATACAAGCCGTTATTATGATACGGGTATAAAATAAAGCAGTGTTTGTCTACCACGTAGATTCATTCCAGATGGCCATGCCGTTGTGAAAATATCCGTGAATTGGAATGATCAGATGAGATCAAGATGAAAAATGGGAAGAGCCCTCTGTGTTTTTCCTCTTGACTTTACTCGTTGGCTTGCTTTCCTCACGTCCATTTCTCTTCTCGTGTGCTGATTTGTTTAAGCTGAACCAAAGGCTGAACCGCCAATGAGAGTGATTTCTTTCACCGACGGGCGGCACCGCCGATTCAACATGCTGAATTCAACATGCTGAATCGGCCGAAAAACCTCCAACACCGGCAGACAAACCTGCCTCCTGCCACTCTCAACCCTCCACCTGTGACTCCCCTGGAGTCTTACACGTATAAATCATTGCGGGTGGGTGTCCCATGCGCGCTCGCGTGTGGTTAGACTGTTCAGACTCCAACACAAACTACACGGAAGCACCAAAACTGCAAAGTTATATCTAGTGAAGCCCGTCTTGCAAAACAGTGTTTGCTGTTCCTGCTTCGACCCTGGCCGCTGTCGGAGGACGCGGGGGAGACCTTAACTTTGGTCTCCAGGGCCGGAGTCTCTGCTCTGCTCCTGCTTGCTTTTCTTCACTCACACACCGCGCTCGTTCTCACCCGCTCAGCTCGCTCCACCTCTCACGAGCATGAGCGCACACTACACACTGCAGAAGAGTTAGTTTAGCTCTGAGAATATCTAGTGAATGTACAGTGGACGTTTGTGCAGAAATAAATGCTGCAGCTCTTCCAGACCAACAGAGGTTTCCCATGTCTTGTGAAGTGACGGGGCTCCGCAGCTAGTTACGTTATCGTCTCCGACTATCTCCGACCAGGTGTTGGTGTCTCCCCTGTTCCTTCTGACCGCGGTCGGGAGGCTGAGGCAGGAAAAGCCAACACTAGGATCAGCATTGATTCATGGAGAGACCTTCGTCCGGTCAGCTAACATTACTGCCAAGCAGTTGAAATATAGAATGATATTGTGGTTTTAGCTGACGTTTAGCGCGTGCACACGGGCGAGCGCGAGCAACAGGACGCTGCCTTTCGTTGACATTGCGGCCACAAGTGTCGCTGTTAACAAGCAATTTCTGATTCTTACAAACAGTTCCTTTAAACCTCAAAAGCTATATACCTCTATATATAAGCTAATAGCTTAAAGCTATTATCTTTCAAATCATGGCGGCGCGACCGACGTTTGCGGCGGCCTCTCTCAGTGACAAGCAGTGCTATTGTGTGCTAGTGGAATGAATGGTGTAAGTGGAAACTGTGTGAAAGGAAGGTGTGTGTATGAGCGACAGTATCTTTTGGACATCTGTAACAAAGTCTGTTGTTACAACGATGAACACCTGCTGAGCGAACTGAGCGAGCTGAGCGAGCTCGGACTTTTACGCCGTGTAGGCCCAAGAAAATCCGCGGCCACACCTGGAGTAAGACCTGTGAAGAAACACCGTAAGCGTTGTGACAGGACGGACAAGCGCGGAGGAGTCCATGCTAGGCTAACCGCTAATCCACACAAGCCGGCAGTGCCTACACTCATGCTGGCAAATGTTCGCTCCCTCGACAACAAGACCCACTCCTCACCTCACCACCTTCTACGGGGGGTTCACCATTGAAAGTCGTCCCGTCTAGTTTGAAAGAGCAGAATAGAAGCTTTAAATTAATGTATGACTCATGTAATTCTGACCATGCTAACATGAAATACAAGGTCAAACGTCAGAGCTAACCCTAACCCTTCAGAAAGAAAACCCACAAAATAGAACCGACAGGACAACAACAATGACAGGAGACATCATCAAAATCCTACCAAAAAAAGGAGATTTAAAACTTATTTTTCTGTAATATTTGACATGCAATTTGGTCATCAAGAAGGCTGGACAAGAGAAAAATGACATTTTAGGGGTGAACTGGCCACGCCTTAGTCCTTAACATTCCTGCAGCTATAGCAGCCACTCAGCAGAAAGGGTTGACACGCCCAGACGGGTTTTCTACACTGCAGAAAACAGAAAAGTAATTATTTGACAAAAGAAAAAGAGAGCACAAATCAGAGGAGTTGATCATGTTCAACTCAAACGTCCTGCAGAAAGGCCACATAAAGTGGAGGGCATTCTTCAAAGAAAGACTTCAAACAACTGCCATGTCCTGATCCACAGAACAACTGACGGTTGGCATTATCGTCCCGCTGAAAAGGCCACATGAAGTGGAGGGCAGCCAGAGAGCCCAATATTATGAAGAGGTGCACACGAAGAGGCAGAGTGTGACGGCCCCTTAGGAGCCCCACAGTTGGGCTCAGAGATTATGCAGGTCTGCCTCCTCCTCAAACAGCAGATCAAAGTAGGACTTCAAATTGTTTTATTTGTTAACTTTTATGAAATATTTACCTCCGCCAAGGCCGAAGGCCTAGGAAGGAGGTTATGTTTTCACCGGTGTTGGTTTGTCCGTTACCAGGATTACTCCAAAAGTCTGCGATGGATTTGAATGAAATTTTTTGGAGGGGTGGGGTGTGGCACAATGAACAAGCCATTAGATTTTGGTGGCGAACAGATCATGATCCGGCTTCGGGAATTTGTTTTAAAGGTCTCATATTATGCTCATTTCCAGGTTCATATGTGTATGTTAATGTTCTACTAGAACATGTTTACATGCTGTAATGTTAAAAAAAACTCTATTTTTCTCATACTGTCTGCCTGCATAAAGCCTCTTTCAGCCTCTGTCTGAAAACTCTGATTCAGAGCCTGTCTCCTCCCAGTCTGCTCTGATTGGTCAGCGTTTCCGGGTCTCTGCTGTCAATCAAGACAGTAAACACAGCGAACATCAGTGTGGAAAATAGAAGATGTGAAACAGTAGTCAGTTCATTATTTCTGGTAAAAGACACCTGATAAACGTAGGAAAGTAATCAGAGTAATGGTATATTATTTACTGTAGGAGCTGTCTCTGTGTTACCATGACTACAGAAAGTAATCAGAGTAATGGTATATTATTTACTGTAGGAGCTGTCTCTGTGTTACCATGACTACAAACCGGTTAATGTTACACTTACTGTATCCTGCCATGCTGGAATAGACTTTATCCTGTAGTGTCAACATAACTGAAGGTGGAATTACTGATCTTATATATAAAAACTGCTCAGTAACCACAGTATCAGCAGCTACTGGGAGAACGTTATAGGGTACTGAGTCCATGTTTCAGAGTAACTTAGATTGTTTCACATGAAACGGTTTTACTTGTCAGACAGTTATTGCCATATTTATGCTGTGAAATGTTTGTCAAAGCTGCAGGTTATCTGTTCACGTTCAAAATACTGTGTATAATTAATATTGTCATCTGTCTACTCAAAAAAAGTTTGACCGTGAAACAGAAATGTGTTGTGTTGCTTACAGTCACTAGCAGGAGAAAAAGAGAGAGGATGGTCTTTTATGATACTTCGGTGGTCTGTAGACACACTGGGGACAGATATTGATGTTTAAAAGACATGGAAAAGTGCATTTTGCATAATAGGGGACCTTTAATAACTCAGCCTGTGCATTAAAGGGACTATATGTAACTTATTACGCGCATAAATCATACCAGGTCGGTATCCCATGCGCACTCGCGTGTGGGTACGCGAGCGCACAGCAGCTCTGCTCCTGCTGTCTGCTTCTACCTGCTTGCACACCTCGCTCGTTCTCACCCGCTCTCTCGCTCCAACTCCACGTGCACGCGCGCACACTACACACTGCAGAAGAGTTAGTTTAGCTCTGAGAATATCTAGTGAATGTGTAGTGGACGTTTGTGCAGAAATAAATGCTGCCGCTCCTCCAGACCAACAGAGGTTTCCCGTGTCTTGTGAAGTGACGGGGCTCCGCAGCGAGTTACGTTATCGTTATCGTCCCCCCCCCCCCCCGTTCCCTCCGCGGTCGGCAGGCTGAAGCAGGTAAAGCCAACACTAGGATCAGCATTGATTCATGGAGAGACCTTCGTCTGGTCAGCTAACATTACTGCCAAGCAGGTGAAATATAGAGTGATATTGTGTGTTAGATGACGTGTGTCGCCTCACTGTTTAGACCGGTGCTCGTTCATGTCTATGTAGTGCAAGCACAAGCGCGAGCGCGAGCAACAGGACGCTGACTTTTGTTGACATTGCGGCCACAGGTGTCGCTGTTAACAAGCAATTTATGATTCTTACATATAGTCCCTTTAACAAAACAGGCTTTAGGACATGCGCAGTGTAACTAATGACGGTTCACCCAGCCTCTCTCCATTTTTTCCTCATCAAACACGGTGACATTACAGTTTACTTCGACCAAGAGTGACGACGACGCTTTAGATAAGTTTTATTTTGTTTCTGACCAATTCCACTGAAGTCATTTTAGGATGCTCCACTATGCTGCTTCGTGACGAACAGCTGATCTCAACATAAACAAAAACACACGTGGATGATGGTGCAAGCTGAACAACTGACGGTAGCCACCGAGCAACCTCGACAACCGCGTGTCACTGACACCTATCGTCCCCCTGAAAAGGCCACATGAAGTGGAGGGCAGCCAGAGAGCCCAATATTATGAAGAGGTGCACACGAAGAGGCAGAGTGTGACGGACCCTTAGGAGCCCCACAGTTGGGCTCAGAGATTATGAGGAGGAGAAATAGAAAACAAAATTACTTCTTCACTAAAGAAGTCCAAGTCAGCCTCCAGTGCAGTTGCTGGACAAAGAAAATAAAACGAAGACCAAGGCTTAAGGTAAGGCTTTGTAAATATATACATGCATATATAAATATATAAAACCTTTTTTGTGTAAAAGGTGATGTATTTTAATTGTTTTTTAATTCCAGTGAGGTGGCAGCCAGAGAGGAGTCGACGTCGCCCAGTCTCTGTTATTATCCCCTGCTTTCCGTATGCCCTCCCTCGGTTTCTGCAGTGAGTACAGCCCAGCACCCAAACCAATGGCCAAAATGTCAAAGAATAAAAAGAAGATGAAAAAGCACCCATCTCAGCCAAGCTGGTGGCCAACATGCTGTCAGTAGCAGGCGCCGACCACCTGGATACAGCGGACTCAACTGTCAGCATTTGGTCCGCGGGAGCGACTCGCTGCCCTGTAAAACTGCAGAGACCTGCTGGCAGACGGGAACCACATTCAGCTGCGAGTGTGACACGGGCTTTGTGTATATGTATATAGTGTATATATTTTTAGTATTGCATGTATGTTCTTAATTAAGCTTATTATTTTTTCTTTGTAAATTTATTTTTATGTATATAGTTTAGTTTATATAGTAGCGTGTAGTAGTAGTTGCAGTAGTAGTAGTAGTGTATTAATGTATAATAGCTTTTATAGTTCACCTTTTAATCTTGCATGTATAATTTAGCTCATTATTTTTTCTTTGTAAATTTATTTTTATGTATATAGTTTAGTTTATATAGTAGTGTGTAGTGGTAGTAGTAGTAGTGTATTAATATATAATAGTTTTCATGGTTCACCTTGTGTAAATTATTTGTTCATCACAAGGCTTTGTAAATAGTTCCATTTCATGTATTTTTTTAATAGTTTAAACAAATTTTTGTTGCACACGGTCCGGAAAATGAACCTTTTGATGAAGAGCAGCACACGCAAATCACAAAAGTGTGAACTCTTTTTCCAAAAGGAAAAGTAGAAATTCTATACAGGAAATAAAGGAGTAAAACTTGAACATAAATTGAAGAGAAGAACCTTTGTCTCTACAAGCATCCGTACGCCCGGCAGGACAAAAAGGACAAGAGTCAAGCACCTATATCAGCCAAGCTGGTGATGTTATCAGTGGGAGGCGCCGACCACCTGGATAAAGCTGACTCAACTGTCAGAACTTGGTTCGTGGGTGCGAGTCTCAGCCCTGTCAGATTGGTTAGACCTGTATGGCGTTTAGTTGGTCTCAAAACCTGCGCACATAAAAACCAGGCACGTGCACGTGATACAAGCGCTCAAAACAGTATCCGCGAGCGGAAAAGCATCCTCGCGAGGGAGCATTTCTGCTCCGCGTGCACAAATGCAGTCCCGCGAGCTGTGATGAGCGCTCGCTGGACCCTCTGTGCACGCTCGCAACTGCTCACCTCGCTCGCCAAGTTGACTTTTGAGACTTTGGAGGCGGGGATGGAATACTATAACTAACTATATTGACTGTCTATTGACAGTGTATGTAGTTTAGTTTATATAGTAGTGTGTAGTAGTAGTTGCAGTAGTAGTAGTAGTTGCAGTAGTAATGTATAATAGTTTTTGTAGTTCACCTTTTAGTCTTGCATGTATAATTTAGCTCATTATTTTTTCTTAGTAAATTTATTTACTTTTATTTTTTCACTTTCTATAGACAGTGGCTGATCTGTCTGTCTGTAACAAGCTGAACTCGAATTTTTTTTTACCTTTATTTATTCAGGGGGAGGTTCACTGAGAGCAATGCTATCTTTTTAAAGAACGCCCTGATCACATTCACACCTGGAAGCTGCCCAGTACAACCACAGTCTGATCTGCTGGCCACTGGAGTGGTCGGGGTTAAGTGCCTTGCTCAAGGGCACCTCAGTGGTGGTAATGAGGGAGGGGCAACTTTCCCCAACCAAATTTATCCAATTTTATCCTGCCGGTCCGGGGGATTGAACCGGCAACTTTCCGGTCTCAAGCTCGCTTCTCTAACCTTTAGGCCACCACTTTCTCAAGTTTTATACTTTTGTCATGATGTTACTGCCACTGTTGTTTAAATAGTGGCATTTATTGTCTCAGTGTCTCTGCATGTATCTATGGTTTTATGTTTTTTTTAAGGATAAAGGAAATATGGAGCAAACCAACCAAACCGGTCCCAGTGGAGCTGAAAGTGCATATCTGCTGTCTATGTTACATGGCTTCGCCGTCAGAGACTGTAGGTGTTGAAAGTGACCAATCAAAGGAGCGTAGACATCAGCCACTGTCTATTCCATCCCCGCCTCCAAAGTCTCAAAAGTCAACTTGAAGAGCAAGCGAGATGAGCAGTTGCAAGCGCGCACAGAGGGTCGAGCGAGCGCTCATCACAGCCCCGTGCTCGCGGATACTGTTCTGTGAGCTCTTATCACGTGCACTAACTAACGCCAATAGACCTGCTGGCTGTAGGGAACCACCTACAGCGAGTTTGTCTGTGTTTTTATGTATATAGTTTAGTATAAATAGTAGTACTATATGTAGTAGTAGTAGTAGTTTTGTATTATAGTAATGTATATAGTTCATCTTGTAGTATTGCATGCATTTTCTTAATTTAGCTTATTCCACTTCCAGTGTATGTGAATGACTGTCCCTTAGGAGCCCCAACAGTGGGGCTCAGCGATAACCACCATCCTGTACAACTTTACAGTTACTGCATGGGCGGCATAAACAGGAGACCCATCCTCACCAACCGCAAAACCGAGGAGTGCCAAGCTTTCCGTACGCCCGGCAAGAAAAGAAGGACAAGAGCCGAGCTGCTACCTCAGACAAGTTGGTGGCAGCAAACATGTTGTCAGTGGCAGGCGCCGACCATCTGGATACATCGGACTTAACTGTCAGAACTTGGTTCGCGGGTGCGAGTCTCAGCCTATCTGTCTGTCTGTCTGTCTGTCTGTCTGTCTCCTCTTATCACCTCCATCACCTTAACGTGGTGGAGAGGTTTGTGTGTCCCTATGACCCTGAGGGCTGTGTTGTCTGGAGCCTGGTGCTCCTCGTAGGGTCTCCCATGGCAAATTGGTCTCAGACGAGGGCCAGACTAAGAATGGTTAATAAAACCCCTATGATTCAACGAGGCAGAGGAGAAGTTACCGGCCCGCAGGAAGCCCGGGGCCCCCGTTTTGGAGCCATGCTCAGACGGAGGGCCCGTCAGCGAGCGCCTGGATATCCGGAAAATTAACCTTTTGATGAAGAGCAAAAGGAAAAGAAGAAATTCTTCACAGGAAATAAAGGAGTAAAACTTGAACATAAACTGAAGAGAAGAACCTTTGTCTCTACAAGGGTCCGTACGCCCGGCAGGACAAAAAGGACAAGAGTGGAGAACCTATATCAGCCAAGCTGGTGGCAAACATGTTATCAGTGGCAGGTGCCGACCACCTGGATGGGGAGGAGGAAGGGGTCGTGTCTGCTTCACCACTGGAGGTGCTGGATCGCCTTGTTCAGCAGGGGAGTGACACCCACGATAAAGTTATTAAGAGATTACCTTTGCCAAGTAAACTCTTTTTGAAGAAAAGAAGTAAAACGAGGGGCCAGACTAAGAATGGTTCATACGAGGCAGAGGAGAAGCCTTGGCCCCCGTTTGGAGCCAGGCTCAGACGGAGGGCCCGTCAGCGAGCGCCTGGACATCCGGAAAATTGACACATTCCTCCATCCTTGCCTCAGGTGGGAATCGAACCCATGACCTTCTTCTCCCCAGCAAATACACAGGAGAAGAACCCCCTTCCCTCTCTCCCCCGACAGAGAAGAACAAACCGTAACTTCCAGACTATAGTACTACAGCAACTCTTGTGTTTGGTTTTCATTCCGTTCTTTCTTCCATTGTTTCCAAATGAGACAATTTTCCAGAGCAATGTCACATCATGTCCTGAATAGCTCTTCTACTGTTAAAGTCTACAGACTGCTGTCCTGTGTGAGACACTGTTGGGATTTGAACCCAAGATCTCCTGTTTACAAGACAGGCGCTTTAACCACTAAGCCACAGCGCCACTGTTAATGCCTCCTTGTCCCATATCAAATGTGCATTCATATCCAAAATGTAAATGATAGTTACAAACAGTTCAACACAGGAGCTGTCTGTTTTCTCATCACAACAGTCAACTTTTAACCAGAACCACAGTCTTTCTCTAAACTTAACTACTAAGTTTTCCTGCCGAAACTAAATCCTTGTGGCAGAGATAAACATGACAGACTTCATTTAAGAGCTCATTTCTGCAACAAACAGGCACTGCTGGGATTTGAACCCAGGATCTCCTGTTTACTAGACAGGCACTTTAACCAACTAAGCCACAGCACCTCCTCCAGTTGTTGCTCCCTATTGCAAAAAGACAATAAACTAGTAAACATGGATGTAAACTGTACTGGATTTTAAACACTTAAAAATGTATTTTTTCTTTTTTTTTTTGAGGAAGGTAATGGAGCTAAGTAGCGAACAGCTGGTTAGTTAGCTAGCTTGTTAATTCTGCCCTGTTTTAATTCTACGCTGGTTACAGAAAATGAGCCGTACAGCAGGCTGGTGGCGAGTGGCAGCGTTGGGTCGGTCCCTCTGCCTAACTTCCCGACACTCCGGAAAAGGACAAGCTACCTCTGCTAAATAGCCAGCCATCGGTGACCGTCTCCGGAGCTGTGTCCGCTCTCTTCCCAGCGAGCTGCGACACCTTATGGTCCAACTGACGAACTGACGCGTTATCACCATAACAATTAATAATCAACATTTTCTTTTGCACTAGTCGAATGACCACAGAAAACAGTTTAATGTGCATTCTACTCCTATTCTATTTCTATGATGTAAACAGGGCACCTTTGACCTCTCACCATGCTGCAGTGATGAACAGGTGTACTCCGAGACCCTGTGACATCACTGTTGGGTGTGGTTTCAGGTGCATGCGATGCTGACTGAGGTCAGAGGTAAAACAAACTAGTATTGGGTAGTTCATATGAAATGCATTTAGTCCAAAGAGAGAGACAATCTCTGCACCCAAAAGGCACTGCTGGGATTTGAACCCAGGATCTCCTGTTTACTAGACAGGCACTTTAACCAACTAAGCCACAGCACCTCCTACAGCTGCAGCTCCCCGTTGCAACAAGACAACGAGCTAGTAAACATGGATGTAAACAGTACTGGATTTAAAACACTTAAAAACTCACTGATAGCTTCTTCCGTTCTGTCTGTTTCAGCTATCAGTATCAAAGCAAGTAATTGTTGATTGAGTAAGCACTCAGTAAAGCTGGGGACACACTAAGCCGACATCAAAGAACTAGCGGCGACGAAGGCCGCCTGTTGCGTCGCCTCACGTCACCTTTGTTTTGACCGACAAGTCGCACTTGAACATACCGCAAAGAATACAGCCGACGGCTAGTTAGCACGTACGTTCTGTGCCTGCCATTAAATAAATCAGTGCACGAGAAGCGAAACGGCCATGAGGAAAGCAAGCCAACGAGTAAAGTCAAGAGGAAAAACACAGAGGGCTCTTCCCATTTTTCATCTTGATCTCATCTGATCATTCCAATTCATGGATATTTTCACAACGACATGGCCATCTGGAATGAAGCTCTGTGGTAGACAAACACTGCTTTATTTTATGTCCGTATCATAATAACCGCTTGTATATCCGTGTCCTCGGTCTTCCGGTTTCCCTTTTTGAAGGACAAATACAGACTACCGCGACCTGCTGTTAGGGAGAGTTATTTCATCTCAGGCAGGCACAGAACGTACGTGCTAAATGGTCGTCGGCTGTAGTCTTTGCGGTGTGTTCATGTGCAACTTGTCGGCCAAAACAAAACTGACGTGAGGCGACGCAACAGGCGGCCTTCGTCGCTGCTAGTTCTTCGATGTCGGCTTGGTGTGTCCCCAGCTTTACTGCTTACTTTCTGAAAACAATACCAAGCAACTGTATACTGTCATTAGAAAAAAAGGACTGCGATGGCTGGGAATCGAACCCAGGTCAACTGCTTGGAAGGCAGCTATGCTCACCACTATACCACCATCGCTGCGCAAAAAGGGTTTCACACCAAATTAGTCAATTTTTCTGGGCATTGAGACTGAAACGAGCCCTGCATTTAAAAAATGCATGAGGCTGTCACCTCTACTTACTTATTTTCAATATTGTATCAAACAGTATCAAAAATTGGGTTTGTTTGACTGACAATCTTAAGGATTTTAAGAGACAACGACACACAATCAAGTGTCTACTCAATCAAATCAAATCAAATCAATTTATTTTGTATAGCCCAAAATCACAAATCACAAATTTGCCTCGGGGGGCTTTACAATCTGTACAGGATACAACACCCTTTGTCCTTGACAGTGCAACCCTCACATCGGCTAAGGAAAAACTTAACCACAAAAAAACCCTTTTAACAGGGAGAAAAAAATGGAAGAAACCTCAGGAAGAGCAACAGAGGAGGGATCCCCCTTCCCCGATGGACAGACGTGCAATAGATGTCGTGTGTACAGAGTAAAAACATAATGAAAATACAACATAGACAATCCATGTGACAAAAATGAATACATATAATGTGAATATATGTGAGAAGGTGGATCCAGGAAGATGTCAAGCAGCTTCCAGGCGATCAACAATCAACAATTACTGTCAAAGAATCACTTTGTTTGCTTTGATACTGATGTTTTTTTCTAAGTTGCACGAGTTCCAAGTTGCCAATGGATTTCTAGTCCATCGCATCGTCGACTGATTTTGTTTTTTACTTTTTCAGACACACGTGAAATTGGAGGCATAAATGTGCCCATCATGCTCTTGGCAGACCCTGCATACCCTCTCTTGAGCTGGCTGATGAAGGGATACCCTGACAATGGACGTCTCACAAGAGAGCAGAGGCAGTTCAACTACAGACTGAGTTGTGCACACATGACTGTTGAATGTGCTTTTGGAAGGCTCAAGGGGAGATGGCGGTGTCTGCTGAAGAAGATGGAAGTCAGCATCTCCAGTGTCCCCACCATTGTCAGCAGCTGCCGTGTCTTTCACAACTTGTGCGTGTCACAAGGAGATGAGTTTCTGCAGGACTGGATGGAGGAAGTGGATGAGCCAGCAGAGCTGAGGGAACCAGACATTCCAGTGCCTCATGAGAGAACCGCAGAGCCACAAAATGTTAGACAGGCACTAGCTACATATTTCACAGATAACTGAGCAATGTCACTATGAATAAAAAAGATAAGTCCAGATATTCCCTTTCTCTCAATTTATTTTCATCTATTTTCTATTACTTTGAAGATTCATAATAATATTACAAAATATAAGCAATTTATCATATTATTGGTTTAGAAACTTAAGTAATGCAGCTGCAACATTCAAATGATGAACACATCAATGCATCAATAATGATAATAAAATATAACATTCTAAAATGGGCCATTCTGCACGAGTACTTTACTTTTTGTACTTTAAGTACATTAAGATGCTTACACTTTTATACACTTAAGTAAAAGATCAGAGTACTACTTCCACCACTGAGACCGTGAAGCTATAAGGCTGCTTTTACTGAAGTAATACTAATCATGTTCGTGGAGGGTAGGTTCAAAATGCAACGGGTAATATGAGCATGGAGTCATCGTTGCATGGACTGGCCTATGTGATGTTCAGTAAAAGACTATTCATGAAGGGACCATCAATACAATGCATTAAGTAATTTACTCACCTGAACCTCTGTATGGTTCGTACTATGCAGACAATAGCCATATGAGGGGGACTTTCCCCCCCTCATATGGGTAACTTTTATAGCCATGCCCTCACTGAGTTCTGTGAGGTTGGCCTCCCTCCACAAACAAACCTTGACCTCTCCTTCATCCTGCAATAATAAAACAGGCTGCATAAGCATTGCTTACTGACAACTACAATGTGTTTGAGGCAAACACTTACTAGAGAATTTATATAACACTTGATAGGTTGATATAAATATTCGTTTTTCCTACATAACAATGTGTCAACGGAGCTTCATATTTGAAAGAAACACATCATGTAACAATGCCCTACTTCTTTAATACGTAGGTTCCGCATGGGAAATGGCAGGCCTTTCTCCTGACGGTGTTGTTCCACTGCGTAGATCTAAATGTGAAGGGTCAAGGACATTTTCTTTAAAAATGGCATACAAAATTCAAAATGTAGTCAGGCATCCATCTGTAGTACAATGTAAATTGAAAATAATACAAAAGTTGTTTGATGTTGTGATTAGATATATGTAATGTATTTAGAAATATAGACATAAAAAAACCCTTGTAGTTGCATATGTAGGCCTCCATGTATTATGTGAATTTATAACTTGAAATTGAGCTAAGGCTTATTTTCTTTCTATTTCACTCATTTCATTTGTGTGCAATAGAGACTACTGTTATTTTCAAGCCAAGATAATATCAATGTATGACACTTGTTGATGTCTGTGTCTTCTGGTTTGACACAGTTTCTACACTCATAAGAAGGGATGGGAAGTTCAGTGCAAACTGTGTCAGTTAGAATTCAAAGATTACAAAAATGAGTGTGGTAGTAGGACAATCTCCAGAAACGTACCTCTGTGATGATGCCCTGGATAGTTATAAGATGGCCTATCTCTGGCTTCAGCTCCCTAATCGGGAGCAGGGTGGACGGTGGTGAGAGCAGCATCCTGCCCTGCTCCTCCAAGTCTGTGGGGACACTCAGCGGTGCACACAGATAGATGGCGGTGTTTCGGCGGGTCAGAATTGACTTGTGGACACCGCCTTGTGTCATCCCGTAGTTTTTAATCACATAGCTCTGCCCCTCCTCCACTTCACCTGTTAGGTCTTGAAACAAAATGAACCTGCTCACCGTCTTTCCGTCAGAGACGGCAGCCGTTCTGTTTTGGTGCATCGATATTGGCACGACACGCCCCTCACTAAAGTCCCATCGATTTACATGGGTTGTGTCCTTGACGGCAAGGATCTTGATTTTCAGTGGGGCCAGCCTTTCATAAGGCTTGGTGGTGGTGCCAATAATTTTTGACAGTGACATTCTGAAAATAGAGACATAAACATATAGAGGTGAGAGGCAAGATAACATTCACTTACTAAAATAACAAAGACACCATTAACATGGTCATTTTTTCCCAGTAGCCTAACATTTGGGAGGAGATTTGGTTCAGTCAGTTGCAGTAAAATGTACCAATGGTGCATGTTATGTTAAATTAAAGTTACAACTGTGACCTGTCAGATTCTTTCATTAGATTAGTGTATGTGAGTCTGCTATATATTTAGTGACTAATAATTGATTTATATTTTTGTTGGATACTAGCTCATGTTGGAGTAGAAGGAGCTGTAACTCTCATCCTACCAACTGAAGTCCCCACAGACCCCAGAGGTCTACCTTTTATCATAGGGGAAACTGGGGGCAATTGTAACATCACAAATTGCACCAATCAGAGACAGAATCATGTGAATGCACATCGTCTGTGATGATCAAAATCTTTCTGCCAAGACTTTTTTTAGGTATGAAAGTTATGATTTGCTCAACTGATATTAAACTGTTTTAACCATATCTATATTATGTTGGTACTATATTGTGTTCCCTGGTATTTATATGAAGGCATTATGTGTGTTGTTACAACTGCCCACATATGAAGCTTATGCAAAAGTTCAGACAGGAAGACCCTCTTTACACTCTTTCATTCACAACCATTCTGTCTCTCTTATCTCTACTGGCTCCTACTCTATCAGCTGACTGTGGTTGGTTCATTCTTAGTAACCAAACAGATTCTGCCACGCTCTCTCTGAGCCAATCATATCGTTGCAATCAAATTTAAAACTGTTCTCCTCTCTTTGCATCAGTTCTCATTCAGAGCGGCTCGATGCAAACGGCAAACTTTCACGTTACCTTTTTATCCAGTCTGGTGTTAGTGACAAGCTACGTCTGATCCACAGTAGAGGAGTTTCTTCTCCCTCTTGTTTCACTGCTCAGGCAGCCTCATCTGCTACTCCAGGCTACAAACGATCGCACTCGCAGTCTCCGGGTAATTCCAGCAAACATTACGTTCGCTTCAGCCTCATATGCACAGGCTCACGCCTCATCAGCGTCTTCATCAGCGTCAGGCATCCTCCTCTCATCCGCCTCGTCGCTACATTCATTCCACCTCAAGCCGCTCTTCATCTAAAGGTAAAGCTTCACAGAATTCACAAGCTTCATTTTACCTGGCACAAGGAGAAAAAATACTGCCATCGAGGAAACACTGTCATACGTCTTGGAAGCTTCGATATCAATGTGTTATGATCAAACCGCTCCGTATTCAGACAGAGATAAAACATTTCCGGATTCCTCACGTAAGAACCGGCGTGATTCAAAGTCATCTGATCAATCAATCCCATAAAAGTTCAGCGGTTACATCCAAACAGGGTTCTCACTCGGATCCAATACTTGTATATCATCAGCTGCCTTTAACTAGTTTTCGAGGCGATTGTCCACTGTAAACATGTTTCATTCTCTCGGCGCATCAATACTACAGGGACCTATTACCGTAAATGCGGTAATAGCGGTAGGCTCTAATTCCATAGTGCACAGGGTAACAGACTTTGGACCAAAGCAGCCTTCTGTTCTTAAGTGACATATAGCAAACTCTCGGGTTGCACGGGTATTCTCGGACAACATAGGCCGTCTTAACCCTACAAATATCACTCTGCAGAATGAACTTGAACTACGTGTATTGTGGTAATAAGCACTGCAAGTTCTCATACGGTATCTCATTGCTGTTTTCATCTCGTGGCACTCGTACGTTCCTTCAAGTCCTGTGTATAGGACTTAAAGTGGCAGTGGGCAACAATTTTTTGGCATAATTTGGCAGGGGTTCCATGATGGCCTTTCAGCATATTGTAATTCAGGTGGTCTGAGAGAGAACTGGACTTCTGCTCCTCCTCATGGCTCTGTTTTCGGGCTTTGGAAGGATCTAGCCCGTGACGGCAGATTTCGACTAGTCACAGGTCATTTCAGAGAGAGAGAGCGTTCCTATTGGCTGTGCGCCGGTCATGTGACCAGAACTTGGCGTTCCTTCAACAGATTTTACAATGGCGGCCGCATCACAAACTTTCTCATTTTACAGCTAAACAGTAACTACAAGATGTTTCTGAGAACATTTGAGGAGAGAAATTGTCATTACAGTAACAGAATATTGATTCATATTTGATCAGCGCTGCCTAGTTTGACCGTTTGGTCGGAGTTCGTGAGTGTTTGACAGCCGGCTCTCATAGACTGCAGCTGGGCAGCCGACCTTGTTTTCTTCCGGTAAGTGAAATCCTTCAGATGCCGTTAGGAGCACCGGAGGACACAGCAGGACACAGAGGAACATGATTTTTTTCTGGTTGCCTGTTTCATGTACTGCTGTCACGATATAGCAGCCGTTTTCTAGGAATGACTTTTTGGAATCATATTTGCGCCAATATCGCCAATAATATACTGCAGCTTTAAAGTGGCAGTAGGCAGTAGTGATGGCGAGTTGAAGCTTCATGAAGCATTGAAGCTTTCCAGCAAATTGGTTCGGAAAAGGGTTCATTTCTCGAGGCTTCACGTGCACACGCAACCACCTGGTGGCCAAAGGTTTTGTGAGTAATGCATCTTATGTGTGCCAAGATCTGTACCACTTCCTGAACCAGTCACGCGGCATGGCCGGGCAGCGAGGCTTCGGACGTCATCAATGACGTCATTGGTCTAAAACGATACAAGCTCGATACGCACATCCCGGAAAACTTCCTGGATTACTCGACACACGCTCCGAAGCCTCGGCACAGCACGTAACATCACTAGTAGGCAGTATATTTGGCATCATTGGGAAAGAATTCCATAATAACCTTTCAGCATATTGTAATTCAGCGTCTGCGATATAACTAGATTTCTATACCTCCTTATGGCTCTAAATGCCACATGGTGTACATTCACCACATGCAGTTATGTACCTCGTGCAGTGCAGCTTATCAAGCAGTAGTCACCAATAATATGAGCCGCTGAATGACAGGTTTGAACGTTAAATGTATTAAATAATAAACAATAATTATTATAAATAAATAAACATGGTAACATCGACTTGATTCACATGGGACTCGAGACCCCAGATCTGGGTGAAACTCTTGCGTTGGGCTGTATTCACTACTAATTCCTCTCCTCATGACCTCCTTTCACTATGTTGCCTGATCGGCAGAAGCCTTAAAGCTTCAATAGGCAAAAATCGGCATTGGACAAAATTCCATAATAACTTTTAGCATATCGTAATTCAAGAGTCCAAGAGATAATTAGATTTCTGATTTCCTCAAGGCTCGTTCAGGCTTTAAAAAATATAAAATAATTATAAAATTCTAGCTCAGGATGGGAGACTTGGACCAGTCACAAGTCAAATCATAGAGAAAGCGTTCTTATGGGCATGCTCCGGCTGGTGAACGGTGCTTGGTATTTCCTCAAACTTTATCTCAACATGGCTGCTAGGTCACAAACTCTCAATGACAGCTAAACAGTACACACAAAATGTTCTGAAAACATTTGAGGAGAGAAATAGGCATTACAGTAACAGAATATGATTCATATTGATCAGCACTGCCTAGTTTGAAATTTGTCAGAGTTTGCAAGTGATTGTCTCGTGGTAGACAGCAGCTGGAGGCAGATTCCAACCTATGCTTGAAATAAATAACATAAATAAAATTCTAACATCGTAGTAAAGGAAGCCCAGTGCCTCTCATAAAAACACTAAAGCCTAACAGTCTATATATAATGCGCTGGCTGTGACAAGCGTCGGTACTCGACGCCCCGGAATGAGAACGGGGTGAAATAATATGACCAAAACCTACGAGCATAAAAGAAGGTCTGTCTGAATATCTGGATGTGGAAACAACGTTACCTTATGGCGTCACCTCATAACCAGGGTGCAGCTACGGTGTTCAACTGGGACCATAGTGGCCAGCGACACATCACCTTCCAATATGCTCGATACACGGTCCACTCAAACATCGTTAGTCATGGCTGACCTCATCACAACATCACACACAACTGTGCAGTGGCATAACAGCATACATTCTTCTTCACGAGCAAGCAATTCCTCTGACTCAAGTTCCCACGGACACGTCATCCTTGGGTTGTTTTGGGGGGAATATATAACAGCATGGTTCTCAGCACTAGCCTCCCTCTTACTCAGCATTCATATTGTACAACCCTGTGTTGTAAAATAAGAAATAAATTAACCTTGTAACCTTGAAAACCCCAAATCCAGTTATTATCCAGTTGTTATAATACAACATGAACACTATGCACAGTATCCCTGTAACTGTCTGCAATTATGGTACTTACAGTTAGTTTGAGTCCAGCTGAAGAGGAGCACTGAATGCTCAGAAAAAGGTCACGTAGCCACACTGCCTCTGATGCCTCTGGTCCTCGGTCCATGTCGTTCTGGTTCTGTGACGTGTGGAGAGGAGAGAACACTTTAACACCAATGATGCAGATGACCAACACAAACATCCCACAATTATCTGTTATCTGAATATTTATTCTATTTAATAACAGTTCAGATTCATACAGTACCACTAAAGTGACATGACTGTTGAAGATGGAGAAAAACACAATCACTTACCAGCTTCAGGTCCAGAGATTTGTAAGTTGCAGTCGTAGTCTCCCAGTGTTGCTGGAGTCCCCTTTCATTAGTGTCGTGGATGGAAGGCATTAATGCACAAACAAAAAAACAAAGGTTGTAACAGTCGACATTCCTGATAATCATCCCTAGAAGGTGTTTGTTTTCTGTCAAGAAACAGGAACTTAAGACTTCTTGGCAGCATAAGGAGACAATGCAATGTTGTACCTGAAATGTTGAACGCTGCAGTACCAGTGAATGCGGTTAACAGGACGGCAGGCTTAGATATGTCTGTTTCCTCTGCATTTCGTGGAAGTCTGCACAATATTTTGGATGCCTCTGCGTGTATGCATTTGATAAGGTGGAACTTGCCAGTTCCAGCACCACCATTAATGTAAAAGAAGAACTGCTCTGGGTTTAAGCCACAGACACGCTTTAAGCACCAGTCTGTGATGGTGTAGAACACAGATGCTTGCTCCCGGTTCAAGTTCTGATACATTTGGCGTAACAATGTGGGATCTATGTTAGGGGCCTCTCTCGTGATTGCAGTTTCTGGTCTTGCGTCTGACCCAAGATTAAAGTCTGGTACATTCTCTTGTACGTTATCATTATCAGGTTGTCTTGCCTCAAGTTCTCCAATACACTCCAACCTTTCTAACTTAGACTCTGGAGCCAGATTGCACCATTAGTTTCTTATTCCACCATTTTGTTCGTACTCTTCGATGGCATTATCAATGTCATCCCTGTGTTTCTCGTATTTCTCTCTATTTCGTTTGACAATTTGAGACACAGCCTCAGGGTACTCTGAACCTGGTAGCAGAACGCCGGCACTGTCGTGAAAGGACTGGTAAGTAGGGAAGTTACTGCTTTTCAGCTGGGACTCTGAGCGATGAGGGAGGTAAAGTTTAAGCAATGTGCTGTGAAATTCCTCAGGATTCTTTTTCTGTGAGAAGCGGCGATATTTAATGATAGCAGGTTTATCTTTTGTTCTCCTCTGGACGTATCCCATCTCATTCAGCAGGGGAAGAACATTTTTACCTTTTGTTTGTTGGCCATAGACAATCCTACAGGTGGCAGCGAAATCGGCCAAGCACATTGCCTCAAATTCTGGTGTTTCAGGTCTGGATTTATACTTATCGGGTAACCCGTTCATCCACACATTAACAGAATCTGGTGTTTTGTTCTCTAGGAACGAGAGGGGGTAACTCATTTTAAGTGCATTGTCGTCTGTTGTCCGAGCCACACTCTTGAGCACTTACCTCTCTTTTTTTGGAGTATGCCTGCATAACTTGTTTCATTTCGTCACTTTTATTGAGATTTTCAACACGCAAGTTTTGTATTATTGTTTTGAGGTATTCACTTAAACCGTGTTCGGCTTTTGCAATGTAGCTGCACATATACATGATACAGGAGTAGGCGTTGAGAATGTACTGTATATCTAAATTGCCATCCCAGGTATCAAGGAGGTAAGGATTGTAACCATTTAGCCAACTGTCTTTTGGATCACGCTTAAGTATCACCGCACTGGATGTGGTTGTCAAACACAGATATTGTATATATTCGTCAACGGTGAGCTCACACAGAGCCAGAAGTCGCTCTAAACTCAGGTTGGCGTTATCATGAACTGAGCTAACAAATGACAAGAATCAGAATCAGAAATACTTTATTAATCCCCAGGGGGAAATTGGGACGTTACAGTTGATCTTATATATTTATATATATATATATATAAGCAAAAGAAATATACGAAAAATGTAAATTAAGTACATAATGCTAAAATATATAACACAATATATGTAGAGTAATACAAATAAATAATAAAAATAAGAAATGAAAAATATACTAAATATGTACAAATATATGTGGTATATGTGGTACTATGGTTATATACAATATATAACCACAGTGTAAATAAGTAAATAAAAATAAAATAGCTGAGAAGTGGGATCTACTGTGTGTTAAATATAAATGCCAAAATAGTATAAATAAGAATAAGAATATTTCTTGAAATGTACAGTATAAATGCAGTAGTAATGCCAGAGTATATTGCACAGTTGAATTATTCCACAAATTAATATACAGTTAAAGGTCCCATGTTGTAAAAAGTGAGATTTTCATGTTTTTTTTTATTATAAAGCAGATTTAAGTGCTATATAAATACTGTGAAAGTATTTAATAACTACATCCAAATATATTCATAAAATTGATTTATTAGGTATAGAGTATTTTAATTTAACACATATGAAACAGTCATCATGTTAACTTAGGAGAAGTTGAACAGGTGAACTCACTTAACGTGGCCTAAATCCTCCGGCTGGCTGAGACACAAGCAGCAGGTGTGGTTACGTCTCTGAACATCTGGCTCCTGCTGCTGATCCCCTCAGGACTTGTTCATGTCTGATGGCTAGGTAAAGCAGTGAAAATTTTCTAAATATAGCGTACACTTTAACTGATATTTATTTTTTTTGCTCCAGTGCTGGTACTCCTGTCTGTTTCTCCAAACTGGGGGCATGCCGACCGTCAACTACTTTAGGTAATACACCTACTATGGATAAATACCTCATACAATCCCACTTCAAAACACCCCAACTATCCCTTTAACCCTCCTATTTTCTTCCCGTCGACCATTCAACTTTTGTCTTCCCAGGTCAAAATTGACCCGGTCAGGCTTGACTGTTTATAAAGCATACACTATAAATCATCACCCAATTCTGTGTTACACCTTTTTAGCACCTTCATTCCAACTCATTACCACAAATTTTACACTTATTTTTAGAATTTATGGTCAATACATCTAACATTTATGAAAATATACCTAATGTTTTAATTTTAAAAAAGCAGAAATTTTGACTATAGTTATTATCAGATTAACATTAAATTGCCGGATTATCACAGGCTGGTATGTGTCAAAGTTTAGTCAAAAAATGTTTTTGAAACCATTTCAAATTTTTGAATAGTGACACCTATTGTCCTCCCGGGTCAAAAATGACCCGGTCTGGTTTGACTGTTTATAAAGCATACACTATAAATTATCACCCAATTTTGTGTTACACCTTTTTAGCCAACTTCATTCGAACTCATAACCAGAAGTCTTACACTTCTTTTTATAATTTATGGTCAATAAACCTCATTTATATGAAAATATACCTCATTTTTGAGTAAAAAAAAAAGCATAAATTATTCATTATTTTGACTATAGTTATTATCAGAGGAACATATGTTGATGGATTATCACAGGCTGGTATATGTCAAGGTTTAGTGAAAATATTGTTTTGAAACCATTTCAATTTTTTTGAGAGCAGCACATAATGACACCTGTTGTCCTCCCAGGTCAAAATTGACCCGGTCTGGTTTGACTGTTTATATAAGGCATGCAGTATAAATTATCACCCAAATCTGTGTTACACCTTTTTAGCCAACTTCATTCCAACTCATTACGACAAGTTTTACACTTTTTTTTTTAGAATTTATGGTCAATAAATCTCATTTACATGAAAAGATACCTGATTTTTTGAGTAAAATAAAGATATTATGAGTATTTTTGGATTATCAAACACTGGTATATGTGAAAATATTAGCCAGGATATCCCCAGGTCAGAATTTACTGATGCAATTTTATTCAGAAATAACACAGAGAAAATAAAGAGCAAAACAACTTCATTTGCAAAGAACAACAACATTTATCTCCAAAACTCAACTTTTCAAAACTTTAGCTTCTCAGAATTATTTCTGTTCATTTGGATCATAAAAACAGAACACAGAAAATACAAAAGAACCTTCCCTATGTGTGTGTGTGTGTGTGTGTGTGTGTGTGTACTTGTTTTCATGACAAATGAGGACAATTTTATGATAATACACCTTCAATATTAGGACGCTCAGAAAAATTAGGACATTTTTGGCGTCCTCATTTTTCCGAGCTCACCACAATGTTCCAGAGCCTCCGTAGCATCAAAATATAGCCTTAGACAAATCTCAACAGATGGATGTATTCATAGAAGCATGGCTCGGAAATACTTTGATTCCCAGGTCTCTGGGACCTTGGGAAAGGCACGTCCCCATTTGTCACTTTTTTTTTCAAAAGTCCTGATATTGTCTATAAACACGTGTGTGTTTGTGTGTGTGTGTGTGTGTGTTTGTTTGTGGGTGTGTGTATGTGTGTGTGTGTGTGTGTTGGTGTAGGTGTAGGTGTGGGTGCCTTCAATTGCATGAGTGGCAGTGTGTGGTCGTAACGGTGTGTTTTTTGCAAATCTATGCATCTCATTTTTGGTACCTGATGCCCGTTTTGAGATCACTCTTGCCAGGGCAGAATCTGCACCTCTTCCTTGTGGCCGATGGGTCAGGAGGAGCATCTGGATGAGGGGGGGGCTGCTGCAGAGGTAGAGGGTGCATCCTGCTGCTGAACATCCACAACCAAGCTGGCAGAGGCTGGCGTGTGGGGAAGAACCTGGCGTCGTTTGATGAGAGGTGTCACCAGTTCTCTCCCAAGCTCCTCTAAGAACAGCCTCCTCCTGTGGAACTTCCCCTGATTCCATGTCGGGTCAATCTCACTCCACAGTACAAACGAGTTGTAGGCAGACACGTCGAGTATGTTGAAAAAGATCACCAAGGGCCAACGGGCTGTCATTCTTTTACAAGTGTACACACTGGTAATCTGCAACACAAGAAACAATGCATTGCCATTTGAATGAATGACAGTAAATATTTCATGAAGAAAAAGTGCAATACCTTGTCAAGGTTGTCGACTCCCCCTTTGTTTTTGTTGTAGTCCAGGATGATTTGAGGCTTTTTTTCTTCTTCCCCTGTGCTTACAGCAGTATCCCTGTGAAGACTGCTCATCAGAAGCACATTTTTTCTTTTTTTGGGATGGTAGGACACAAGAGTATGTGTCGCAGTGAAGGCAAACTTGGATGAGAATCGAGCCCTGTCCTTTGCCACTAGCAGTGCAGCTGGAAGCTCAGGTTTATTTTTCCTCTGTTCCCACCATGGACAGCTTTTTCTTCAGCAGCTCCTGGCCAAGGACATGAGATGTGAAGAAGTTGTCGCATGTGATGGTTTGACCCCGGAGACCTTCTGTCATCTAAAGCATCACATGCTTGCCCTGATTTTTTTCTGGCTGTCCATCAGGAGGTTTGCCAGTGTAAACCTGCATGTTCCATGTATAGCTGGTCCTGGCATCGCATGCTGCCCAAATTTTTATCCCATATTTCCCTGGTTTACTCGGCATGTACTGCTTGAAACCACAGCGACATCTGAAGGGAACCAGGCGCTCATCCACAGTGACATCAGCGCCCGAGTTGTACAACAGCTGCAGGCGACACACCGACTTGTCCCATACATCTCGAATGGCAGGAGGTTTGTCCTTTTCACGCCGTGCCGGTCTTGTGTCCCGATCATCAAATCAAATTACTCTTGTGATCATGTGGAACATCTTCAGTGACATAGTAGAACGGAAAATTGCTCTATCAGATTGAGCATGCCATAAACTAGCTGTAGCTTCCTTACTTGATCTGTACACACCAGCGAGAATCAATAGACCCAGGTATGCCTGTAGGTCTATTTTGCCCATCTCACTCCACTTGTCGCCGTAAACACGTCGCCCCTCAAGGTTTGACATGTCCAGCACTATATTTTCAATTTCTTCTGGCAGAAACAGCTTGAAAGAAGACTTTATGCAATCAATACGAGACACTGCGTACCTTGTTGGCCCCTGGGGGCTCCTCTCTTTGTCTGCTCCCAACATGCGTCGTCTATCACTGAGAGGATGGAAGACCATTACAATTTTCCATCCTTTGATCGGACACCATCTTCCATCTCAGCAGGTTCCTCTTCCTCATCACTTGAAGAATCCTCACCAGTGGAAGCATGATCTGGATCATGTTCAGTGTTGTCCTCCGTTTCTGACACATCTTCTTCTACTTCTGCAGGTTCCTCCTCGTCTATCTCCTCCTGAACAAGGTTCCAAATTAAATCAAGAGCCTCCGATACAGTATAGCACCTCTTCATCGTGCTGTCTCAGACTAAAATGTGACAGGCTGCAAAATCTCAGAATTTATAACCTTTTGTTGTTGTCTTGTCCCCATAGAGGGAAAGGCACATCAAATGTGTGATAACAACACGTTTACGCACCTGTAGCTTTGAAGTCTGCATATGTGTGTGCAAGTGTGTGTGTGTATGCGCGTGAGTTGTCTGGAAGCTCTGGTCCCATGTGGGGAAAACTTGATGAAATCAGGTTTACACACATCAAAGGTCTTATAAGAACACGTTTACACACCTGTAGCTTTGAAGTTGTGTGTTTGTGTGTGTGTGTGTGTGTGTGTGTGTGTGTGTGTGTGTGTGTGTGGGGGGGGGGGGGGTGTCATGTGTGTGTGTTCAGCTGTGTATCATTCAAAGCACAATAGTGTGACCCATTTACCCATTCCACCACCGGGTCAAAATTGACCCGGGAAGACAACAGGTGTTACAAATTTGAATAAAACACCCAAAATTGAATGAAAGTGGTTATAATTAATTTTATTTGCAAAGACCACAGCAGGGAACCATCCATCTTATTTTAGGGCAATTGGATGAAAGAAATCCATATTTATGATCTAATGAAGTATGAAAACGGGTCAAATTTGACCCAAGGACAATAGGAGGGTTAACTGCTGAACCATGTGCCAGGAGTACGGTTGGATAGAGGCTACTTAATTTATTGAATGATAGGTTCAAATTTGTCTTAAAACAATAGTCAGGTGTCCATAGGTTTCACTCTGCATTTATTCCACCTGTTCATACTAGCCATTAAAAATACCATTCTGATGAGCTTTCAGTGTAAGTGATGGGGACAAAATGCACAGTCCTCGTATTGTGTTTATATGAATGTAATAATATGAGACTTGAGCTGTTCAAGGTACAACTTTCAAAGTTACAGTCTCCTTAGAATGACATTTGCTCATTCCTTGAAGTGTTGAGCTGCAGTGGAAGATAGAGACAGAGATTTAGTCGGTGATAAAGTTTGAGTGTTTGTGAGCTTGCTTTTGTGTTCTGTTCAATTATTGTCCCATCAAGGCAAACTAGTGAGTCAGCTTTATTTCATCAAGCAGTTTCTGTTTGAGGTTTAGCACATAGACTGTTGTGCATTACACAAGTAAGAGCTCATTACACTGAAAGGTTTTATAAATGGACAACTAATGGGAAAGTGAGACATACTGTAAGTCAGAGCAAACTTAAATTGTATTTGCACTCATTACTGATAAACAAAAATTCTGAATATGAATAATAAACACAAAAAGAGTTAAGTTAAAATTAAAGCTGAAATCTTAAACTTTCTGCACACACGTCACCCGTTGCAGCAGTGAGAGGGAACTGACATGATGCTCAAACTACAGAGTTGATGTGGTTATTTCAATCAGCCACTGCAATGCTTCAGAAAACGTTACAACCAGCAAAGTGTGACAGATCTGGGCTTATGCTTTTCCATGCGTTAAAATACATACAATACTATACAAAATATACTGTACATGCTGTGAAATATTTTTGCTTCCATGTCTGTTTTGACTTTCTCTGGCAGGGACAGATGTGATGACAATAAAAATAACTTTTATATTTATATAGCACTTTTCTAAAACAAGTTACAAAGTGCTTTACAAAGACATAAAAAGCAAGAGAAATTAACAGGTACCAATATAAAAATAGAGTTGATACAGTAAAAATGACAAGCAAGGTATGAAGTACTAAAACACAGTAACAAGTAGAATAATAGCAGAGGAATAACTGATTAAGAGAAAGCAATTCGGAAAAAGTGTGTTTTGAATTGAGCTTTGAAAGACCAAAAAAATTGAAAAATGTGTTTAAGATTTTAGGAAAAGGTCTGTGGTAGGAGGTGGGGGGCTGTAGGTAAGCCGGGATACCCTTTACAGTTTTCATTCACATAGTTTCTTTTATTTTTTATAGAAACACTATAGGTTACTGGTTGGTGCCAACTTTGTATTCATTTTGAAGGTCTTTTTTTAGATAACTTAGTCAGGTGTTCTTTTTGTGGTTTTGTTTTATGAGAAAACAATTAGTTAGGCCTAGTTTTGTTCTCTTAATTTCTGTTTATTTGGCACAACCACATTGTCCCTGTAAATAAATCACCCTTTTTCTTTTTCCATCTCTACTGTGACTCCATCTTCTTTTGATTGTCATGTTTTTGTCTCTTTACTTGTATTTATACAAAAGGGACGTAACAAAATTGGGGGCTCGTCCGGTAATCATTTTCAATCAAAATTGGTGGATCACTGTAGTTGTGGCATTAGATGGTAAACATGAGTTTTGATTTGCAGGATTTCATTGACAATCCTAGTTTTGAAAAAGTTGATTCATGCTGCAATTATGATTTATTGTGTATTGCAGCACACTTTGATATTTCTGTAGAAAAATATGGCGTTAAAAAAAAAATCAAAAATTATTAGGATTAATTATTAAAACACATTAAGTTATTGGAAGACTGGGTACACAGACAGTAGTCTAAACGGGATGTAATGAAAGCATGGATGATAGTTTCTAGATTCTTAGGAGATAAAAGAAGACATAATAAGTGATTGTGATACTGTGATAAGGCGATCAATATTTCTTAAAAGCAATTTATTACTTTGAAATCTAAAATAACATTTTGCATATCAAGTTAAATCCTAAACACATGTAATATACCTGCACAGGTAAAAAAAAATAGCATTCTACTCAAATCTTCTGCTGCCTGCTGCTGAAAACTGAAAAACTTTAGGAGTTTAAGGTATATAGATCCACTTCAGCATTGTACTTCTTTCTGTTTCCATCAAGGTGAATCCTGCCGACTGCATCTGAAGAAAATCAGCAGAGTCTAACCTGGATGAGCTTCACATCAGGTCTTCCTGCTCCTCTCTGTCTTCTGTCTGCGCTGCAGCGTCTGGCATGTCGCCATACACAGGACCAGAGTCCAACTGATGGGGAGAGACGACGAGGTGAGAGTCAAAGGCCTCAGTAAGACTGTAAGACTTAAACTGCTCTTTGGTACAAAGGACATCTGCAGTAAATGTGGTTGGAAAACATGTGAAGGTAAATAAACATTTGTGGTTTTTATGAAGAAAAATGTTACTAATGAAGTTATATATAAATTATCGGTAACACTTTATAATAACCATCATTTATAAATGGTATAAATAAGTTAATTAAACTTAGTTAATAGTTATTTTAATGTTAAAAAAACAATTAAATGATAATTAATAATGTTTACTAATTATTAGTGATGTTATAATTTCTGTTATTTTATCATTACTTTGTGTAATAATAATAATCATGTTCATCATTGTCATCATAATAATAATAATTATTCAATATAATGATAAGAATAATAAGAATGCGAAATAATTAGTTTATGAATTATATATTGTATCATAGCTGATATGAGATGATATTAACGGTTTATTGTTGCACACATTATAACATTTTATATACTATATTAAGTATTTGTTAATGATTACCAAATTATTTGTAAACTTTTAAGAAATTGTTTGTAAAACATCTTTAGACATTACATAAATAGGTGGACCAGAAACCAATTATTAACCATTGATAAATTATTAACTATCTATCTAAATAATGTTTATAGATGCTTTACGAAATATTTATTTACCATTTAACAATGTTTTATAATCATCAGTTGGAACTTTATAATAACCATACAATTAGTGTTTATAGATGTTTTACAAACAATTTCTTAAAAGTTTCCAAATAATTCTGTAATTATTAACAAATACTGATATTAACAAAATGTTATAATGTGTGCAAGAATAAACTGTTAAATGACCTAAAAATGTATTGAAAATTACTTCATCATAAACATAATTTAATAATTACATGTTAAAACAGCATCTAATGGTTAAAATAGGGCCCTGAGGCCTGAGAAGCGGCTTTGCGCTGCTCTTCATCGGAGGTGGAAAACCAAAACTAATAGAAGACACTTCTAATCACCATGGTGACTGATTGTCTATACAGATGTAACCTGGTAGCTAATGTCATAATTCAGGGAGATTTTTAAGACATTTATTATTATCTATTTATCAGCAGACATGGAAATAAAGCAGATCAATTAACTTTGTATTCTTTTCCTGGAAATCTACTAAATAAATTACCAGCTACTGGGAAATAGCGGAATATAATTAGTCTTAAATAATTTTCATAATAAAGTAATTTTCGATAAATTTGGAGGTAAATATTGGGGTAATTTGGCAGTAATTCCAAATAAATTTCAAATAGGTTATGTGCTAATTATCACCTAATTACCATGAAATGTGCGGACCTGTCAAATGAAGTGTTACTGTAAACATTATCAATTATCATTTCATTTTGTTACCGTAAAATAATTATTAACTAGGTTCAATTAACTGTCAGTTTACCATTTATAAATGATGGTTATTACAACGTGTTACGAATTTCTCTTCATGACCTCATAATATATAAACAACAAATCTTTAATATCTTTGGTAGTCTCTCACCTCCACAGTCTCTGTGGGTTCATGTGGTTCAGTGGTGGAGCTCAGAGCTTTCTTCTTCCTGGTTGCAGTCAAAACACACAAATAAATAAAGTATTAAAACTATAAATGTAAATATTCAAAGTAAAAGATCAGTGATGATTAATTATTATAGTTTTACCTCATCCACAGAGAAAAAAGAAGCAGAGGAATCGGTATCACAACCACCAGAGTCAACCTGGTGATCGTTATTATCATTGTTGATTTATCTAGAAATGCAGATGGACATTTATTAGATATACAGAACTTTATCTAACTAGAAGGCTTTGATTCGTTAATCAGTTTTCCAGGATACACTGTCTGTTAATCAGCCAATTAGTGTCAGTGATTAGTCTACACCTCTGTATATTACATACTACATTCCTGTTTACACCTCTGTGTACATATATTACTTATCATCATGCATATACTTATACATACTACATCCTGTTTACACCTCTGTGTACATATATTACTTATCATCATGCATATACTTATACATACTACATCCTGTTTACATTCAGTTTTCCCATCTGAAATACTGTCGTGAACAAAATTACAAATTTACATTTACATTACTATTTTATGTTTACTTATGTTCATATTTATTTTAACTGCACTGTTTTGTGCTTGTACTTGTGTGATTTCCCCTTTTACATATATATATATATTTGTATATTTTATGAGCATTGTTGAAGGAACCTGAGACCAAAGATTTTCAAAGCCAATGACCGCTTTTCTGGAAGGAACCTTGACCTTTGAACCTTGACCCTAGTGTCATGGAAGAACTTACCGACTACAACAATCAGATGTAAGGTGGAGTTACGACTTCCTATTTTGTTCTGGGCTTCACAGTAATAACTCCCACTGTGTTCAGCTCTGAAGTCAGTGATGGTGAAGATCTGTCCTGATGCTTTTGGTGAGTCTTCATTCTCCTTGTACCAGGTGTAGTTAGCTGCTGGGTTAACATCACTGCTACAGGTCAGATTCACTGAACTGCCCTCCACTATCTCACCAGAGGGACTCACTGACACAGAGGGAAGCTTTGGACCATCTGTAGGAGATGTGTTAACAGAGATTATTCAGGTAATCTCACAGACCATAAAATGCACACAATGGGATTCACTAACTCACAGCACAAATTATAAACTCAGCACCCACGACAATTACCTACACGCCCTCCAGTCCTTAAATAAAAGATTTAATGATCATAACTATATTTCCTTCAGCTCTACTTGATTCACATTCACAGTTGTAATTCACAGATATTTTAGGAGTTTTATGCAGTTTTGGAACAGTTAACTCACACACTGGAGGAGAAGGGAAGTCCTCATATCCTTTTACAGCACAGGAAAAGATGTCTTCATAATTAAAGCCTGAATAAGAAGAAGATGTTTCTGCCTGAACTTCTTGTCCATTCTTGTACCAGATGTATGACAGATGATCAGGTAGACGACAACTGCTGTGACACTCCAGCCAATAAGAATACGATCCCTTCACCTGCACTGTGAGACCTGGATCTGTGAAGAAGGAACAGGTATGTTATTTTATTTAACTGTCAACATACACACATGCAAATAAACACACAACACACTGATATTATTGTTTTCTAGATGTTGAACATTTAGAAATAATCAAAATGATAGGAATGAAAATGTTACCTGTGACATTCAAAGTGACTCCCGGTTCACCAGCATATTTCCCACCTGGTTGGTTTGTTATGAACCTGAACTTATACTCAGCCGAGTCGCTCACTGTCAGGTTTGTGATTGTCAGAGTACAGGTCTTCTCATAACAACTGTTAAACACACGTCCTGAATACTCCCAGTCTGTCATCAGATCCAAAGGTTCACCATCTTTCTTTTTAGTAAACCAGAAAGTTTTCTGAACTGTAGTAGAACGATAATTTATTCTGGATGGGTATGTGTAGCTGCAGCGTATGTCCACTGTTGATCCCTTTAAGCCACAGATCTCAGTAGAAGTGTAAGTCACTCTCCAGCCATACTGACCCTGTATCACTGTAACACAGAGAACATCAGGAACCACAATCAGACCCACAACAACATCAGAGAACAGACGTTCATTGTGAACGTGCTTCAGTGTCTGAAGCTGCATTTCTCAAAACTATAATCTCATGCCATCCCACTTTAAATCAGTGTGAGACTAAATCTTATTCTACCAACTTGTTTTTGGGTCGGGGAGCATAACTCAGACTGTTTTACTGCAGTTTCATCTCAACTAGAACTGAGCTTAAGACTTATTCTAAGTCTGTTTTTTCTTGTATTTTTACTTCTTTGTTGGGGACTCTATCGTCTGTTTTTAAAAATGGGTTTATACTGTAAATCAAGTTGTGATGTTTCTGGTTCATGCCAAAGTGAACAGAGGTATGGAGAAATATGCAAATCATTCAGTTTTACATGAGAATTAATAACGCAAAGGAACAGTCAAAGATGTTCACATGATCTCTGCAGTTAATGTCTAAGTGCTTATTTTAATCATCAGACTGGTAATGGTTTTCAAAAGTCGACACAAACACGCAGTTCAGATTAATCATAATAAAAATATAGTGAGCTCAATTTTTATTTTACTCAATCAAAAAATCTGCAGCATTTGACAGTGAATCTACAATTAACTGTAACACCCCCAAAACCATCATCATTAGCTTCTTCTGCAAAAAGGGTTTCTGAGCAGTTTACACAACAGAAGTGCTCAACATCCAATCACTGAAAAAATGCAATTCTCTCCAAATGTCAAAAGTTTTTGATCCCAAATCACAGCATGTCTTTTTCTCTGGTGTTCATCAAGGTCTTGGTGTCTTAATGTGGTATTTTGGAAGGATTACTGATCATTTTTATCAATTCTCGAGTGGTAAAAAATGGTTAAATTTAGCACCAAATCTGTGTAACAAATGGTATCAACCCAAAAAAACAACTTATGAGACATAATAGAGCATGGAGATGGACATCATATACTTCTATCATAATGTTCTAAACCATTATACATTTTCACAATTTTTATTTTATTTCTATTTTATTAATTAATATTAATAAAATAGAAATAAAATAAAAAATGATTTTTAATTAATTAATTAATTAATTAATTAATTAATTAATTCATTCATTCATTCATTCATTCATTCATTCATGTTTATTTCTGATTAATAATAGAACAGCTTGACACACAGTGCTGAGCAGCATCTCAAATTAATCTTCATGTTTCCAGCTTTCAGATGATGTACAGCACTTCTATGTGACATCTACTGTTGACCTGCTATCTCCCCCTAAAGACCCCCTGTACCCCCCTAAAAAAGACAATGTGTGGGTCTCAGAGTTTGTTATTCTTTATTTTATTCTACAGTATGTCAAGGACTTTGAAAAACGCTATATACATTTGATGTATTTTTTTTCCTTTTTTAATGTACATACAGTCATTACTTTCATCCCCACAAAAACAGCTTTACTGTATTTAACGGTGCACAATTCTTCAGTGTATAGAGTTTATAATGTTAAGGTACAAGTATACAGAGATGCTGCTGGTGAAAAAAACATTGTCCTGTAAAAACGTCTATGTAAAGAAAGAGAAGTGCATGTCTGGTGTTGAAGGGATCACATCACATTGTATAACATCAATTCTTTTTGTTTTTTTTTACTAAAAAAGCACCTTCCTCTGTATTCCTGAGGTGTGCTAACTGCCTTAAATATAAATGTAGATGTACAGTACCTTGTACAGAGAGAAGGAAGACAACAAATCCACTCGCTGCTGCTGTTAAACTCATAGCTGCTCCTCACATCTGTTAAACCAGCAGGAAGAACCACAGACACTATAAATACTCAGTAAGTCACCTTAAACATTTCTACATTGAAATAGAGGATGTGGTCATTGAAAACAGCTTGTGTGTTCTGTTGTTGTTACAAAAACTGGCCTGGCTTCCTTCCTCTTTACATTATAAATATACATTAACTCATGGATACCTGTTTTGTAAATAATGCTTTAACCTCAAAAACGTTTAAAGGGGAACAACACCTAAATTAAGAATTCCAATATGTTAATTCCATGGCCTCGGAAAGTTCAATCAATATTTGTGTATAATGAACGGGAAACTGATTTTGTGGACCAACGAATGAGCTTAATTGTATTGTAGCGTTCTCAGTTCTGAAACAGAAAATGTACCTTTATACTCAGAACATTACCCCGGGTGCAGGAATAAATAAAAGAAGGAAGGGTCACTGAACTCATATTCGTGACATGTACCGCTGGATTTAACATTATAGACATGACCACTGACTATTTGTACAACAGTTTTAGCCACAAATTCACAGACTGACCATACACGGTCCAGCCATATACTCGATTTTGACCGAGTCTTGTTGAATGATAGGTTCACAATTTTTCAAATCTGTCTTAAAACAAGTCAGGTGTCCATAGGTTTTGCTCTCTGCAGTTATTCCACCTGATTATACTAGCCATTAAAAATACCATTTTCTGGGGAACAATTAAGTTCATGATAATCAACTCTGTTTACAAGTTTCATGTTATGTTGGTAATCGACCCTGCAGTCTCTCAGACTTGTGTCCTTCACAGGAGCGACCCCTCCCCAGAAACCCAGAAACCCCCTACCCGAAATTAACCCATTCCTCTTCAAAGTTTCATAAAACAGACCCGATACACTGGACCCAGGACACAGCCAAAACCATCTGCAAATACTGGCAACAACAATTAAATTACTAACTGGGGACAACTGTTCATATACAAATCCCCTATCATCTAACATCACTAATCTCTGCTCTACATTTTCCCTCACTCCCACACAGCTTGCAGTTTTGGAAAAAGGACTCACCTTCATTCCAACTCTGGCCCCCCCGGTCGACCGGAGCTCCTTGGGGACCTCCACACCTTCCATAGACGCCTTTAACTCCATGAGAATTTTCAAAACTCTGAGCCACGAGTACCCACACCGTTCACGGCACCGTCTATATGGGAACCCAACTCCAACAACATCTCCCCGGAAATTACTACATTAATCAATCATAATTTACAGACTCTTTCTCACTGGCGCCCTCTACCGCCCAGACAATCCAATATCACTCCGGAACAAAATCATATTATTAAATCACTTAGCACTAACACACATATAGTTATCAAACCTGCAGATAAAGGAGGTCAAATCGTCTTACAGAATAGAAATAATTACATTTTAGAAGCACACAGACAGTTAAATGAGCCAATTATTACAAACCATTATCACATTCCCTTCAATTAAAAACACAAACATTAATTAGACACATAATCAATAAACTCTATGATCAAAAACACATAAGCCAAACAAAAAACTTACCTGGACGGCCCGGATGAACCAAGACCTCGCCTTTTCTACCTGCTACCAAAGATACACAAGTCCCCGGAACCCTCGACGGTCCCCTCGGTGGTTCTGGTCGGCCGGCCCATCGTTAGTGACTGTGGGTCTGAGTCATACAGAATAGCTGAATATATTGATCATTATATTAACCCATTATCCAAATGACATCCCAGTTACATCAAAGATACCTATACTTTTGTTAATAAAATTAAAAACCTCCAAATACCTAAACCAAATCTCCTCTTTACCATAGACATCAATTCATTATACACTAATAAATTTAAAAAAAAACAAATTAAACAAATTTTCTTCAAATATCCAGACCCGACCACACCTGATAACGCCATCCTACAGCTGCTGGAACTCACACTCACTAGGAACGACTATCAATTCAATAATCAATATTACCTCCAAATGTGTGGCTGAGCGATGGGGAGGAAGTATTCTCCGTCTTATGCCGATACCTATTTGGCTCAGTGGGAGGATTCGGCTCTGAAAAAATGCACCTTTAAGCCTCTCCTATACACTAGGTATTTGGACGACATTTTTGGTCTGTTGGAGAGATCGGAGGCGGAATTTCTGGAATTCGTTCAGATTTTAAATCAACATCACACCAAAATTAAACTTCAACTACAACATCATAGCATCGAATTCCTGGACACACAGGCTTTCTTTCATAATTTTAATCACACACATAAAGAACTTGCCACTAAAGTTTATTTTAAAGAAACTGACAGACACTCACTCTTACACAAACAAAGTTATCACCCAAAACACACTTTTAGAGGATTAATTAAGTCCCAGCTGATCCGCTTTAATAGAATTTGCACTTATCCGGAGGATGTGGAGCAGGCGACCAGAACCCTCTTCGTTGCACTGAGGCCGCGGGGATATACAAAGCGCTTCCTCAGGAGCATAAAGCGGAGGTCACAGGCACCTTCCAGCGCAATAATCCACCGCCATCACAACCACCAAACCAAACTCTCATTCCCCTAGTCATGACACATTCACTCAGCACCAAAACTCTTATTACCACCTTCAGAAATAATTTTCAGGACACCCAAAACCACAGTGAAGCGCTGAGGGGGTGCCGGATGATCTCCGCTTACAAGAGAAACAAAAACCTTAAAGACCTGTTAGTTCACACGGTTTTAATCCCAAACCTCGCGAGGAAGAACTTCGCAGAGCTGATATTGATTTTATCCGTTTGCCCCATGTGTCATGGTCTGGACATTTGGACTCTTTTCTTGTTGGTTATAAGTTAAGACTGTCTATCCTTCTGGTTTATTGGTGTGAATGCTGGAAGCATTCACAACATACGTTATTCTACCCAGTTTTTTCAAAACACTACTCGTTCCACATTTTTCAACATAGAAACTCCATTCAAACATCAAAACGTGCAGCTCAATTAGGACATGTGCGCTATTACTTATCTCATTCATAACTTTCATATTTTAAAAATTATTAACCATAATTCATCTCCATTGAAATGAATGGAAGACGTGTTCAGAATTTATTACATTTTCACGCATTTTCAACTCTTCACTGCTCATTCATACTTTCACCTAGAAACTCCATTCAAACTGTAAAATGTTCCACATGTTCCGTGGACTGTGGCAATTATTCTACTTTTAAAATCCCATTTGTACTTTTTGAAATATTAAGCCTTGTTTGGAGCTTGGTAAAAGTGCCCTTCTCAGACTTTTACATTAGTGTGTATTGCGCTCCTTAGAGTGCGGCCATCAGAGCTAGAGTGCGGAGAGGCTTTAAAATCTTATTGAAAAAATATTTCTAACTCGCTCCCACTTCCACAATTTTCACTCTTCATACAAAATTTCATCACAGAGATGTTGGAAATCTTGTGCTGCTCGCATTCGTACAGTAATGGAACCTTCCACCTAATGGACAAATTTTGAACATGGCAACTTCCTGCCATTGGCCCAAACTCATCACGATGGACAATGTAACGAAAGGACGCGTCCAATTGCAGCGCCAATTGACCTGCCATTGGACACTCGAGTGTGATACATTAAAAATCCCCTAGATGGCGAAAGCAAGTTATTGGGGTGTCCATAAAGTGGACACTTTGTCTACGTCAGGGAATCAGCTAGTTTTAGTGTACATAAAGTGGAAACTTTGTCCACTTCATAGATTCAATCAGTTTTAGTGTCCATAAGGTGGAAACTTTGTCCACCTCATAGATTCAGCCAGTTTTAGTGTCCATAAAGTGGAAACTTTGTCCACTTCATAGATTCAACCAGTTTTAGTGTCCATAAAGTGAAAACTTTGTCCACTTCATAAATTCAGCCAGTTTTAGTGTCCATAAAGTGGAAACTTTGTCCACTTCATAGATTCAGCCAGTTTTAGTGTCCATAAAGTGGAAACTTTGTCCATTTCATAGATTCAACCAGTTTTAGTGTCCATTAAGTGGACCTTTATCCACATCATGGACTTAGCCAGTTTTAGTGTCCATGAAGTGGACCTTTGTCTGGCTGAACCTTTGTCCACTTCATGGACCTAGCCAGTTTTAGTGTCCAATAAGTGGACCTTTATCCACTTCATGGACTCAGCCAGTTTTAGTGTCCATGAAGTGGACCTTTGTCCACTTCATGGACCTAGCCAGTTTAAGTGTCCATTAAGTGGACCTTTATCCACTTCATGGACTCAGCCAGTTTTAGTGTCCATGAAGTGGACCTTTGTCTGGCTGAACCTTTGTCCACTTCATGGACCTAGCCAGTTTTAGTGTCCATTAAGTGGACCTTTGTCCATTTCATGGACCTAGCCAGTTTTAGTGTCCATTAAGTGGACCTTTATCCACTTCATAGATTCAGCCAGTTTTCACCCATTTTATACCCGAAATGCGCCAAAATTGTCACAGACGCCCCAAATTGAACCTGAACCACCGCCAAGAGGTCCTAACGGGTCTACATTGTCTGATGAGTCAGATGCAAGCAATATAAACACTGAAAATCAATCGGTCAATGTTAATGTTTGGCCAGTGGACACATCCTGCCCTGTAAATTTATGCTTCCTAGTACAAGGCACTGTGGAGATATAGCCTCTGTCCACTTCAAATAAACAGACCACGATGCCTGTTTGCCCAATTTGTAAAATAGTTACAGTGCTTTAAACAAGCACTTAAAAAATATACACCTGGTGTCAAATGTTGAGGAGCGCCGCATCCTTCTCAATCATGCAGCAGGGAGAGTTAACATTTGAACCTCTCCCTGCCCCATCAGCGGCTGCACTTACATGTTGCCGCGCCTGGACAGGCACATCCGGCAGTCACATACAGAAATGTCTATTCAAGAGAGGGCATTAATGGTTGTTGAGGCCAAGCGTAGGGCCTCCATAAAGCTCCTAGCCAACCTCAGGGTGAGCGACCCAAGGCCGTCGATGATAACTACGCTGGACCAAGAGGAGGAACTGCTGCAGGAAGAAATACTAGATCAGCCTGTGCCCCTCAGCCCACAGATTGACTGTGATAATGAGGAATGTAGGGAGGCTAGAAGACAATACAAAAAGCAGCTGGCCCAGTTGACAGAGCAGAGGGACCAGCTGCTGTTAGATATCGGGGTCCTCCGCTCCCGTTTACAGGTGCAGCAGAGAAAAAAAAGAGGGAGAGGCTCCTCTAGTACCCCTCAGGCAGCTGCAGCAGAGAATGCTGAGGAAGAGGCTGAGGAAGAGGAATAGGAAGAAGTGAGTCTCTCTCTGTCTGTCTTTTTGTTTCTGTCCCTGTCTGTCTTTCTGTCTGTCTTTGTGTGTGTCTATTTGTTTTGAATGATTTTCACTTATTTTGATAGGAACATGTGGAGGAGCAGCCCAGACAAAGAGAAAGAGACCCACCAGGCCGACCCTCCCGGAGAAGAGGAGGAAATCCTCACCTATGAAGAACTTCTCCCCGTGGAGCACCGGGCGTGGCCGTGGTAACCGCATGCGGCTAATAACCCTGCCTGAAAGCATAGGTAAGTACATATTTATAACATGATAAATGTAGTGTCTGTTCAATACAAGGTGTTGCCATTATAACGTGATAAATGATGTGTCGTTACAGAAGAGTACATAAAGACATAAAAGTCCTTTCAGGAGGGCCACAATCCCTTAGTCAAGTTGACGGAGAACGCCACGGCCCAGGTCAGCAGGGTCAAAACCTTCCTGCTATACATGGGCCACAATCACAGCCGGCTCTCTGACTGGCTGTTTCTCAATGACCCGGCGAGGATTCGGGGGTGAGTAACGTTGTTATTACAGATTTGGTTGTAAATGAAAGATGTATATTTCACTTTAGGCAGCTATAAGTGTCAATAGTGCAATTGGTAATTAATGTATTGTGTGCATTCATATTTTATACACTGATTTACTATTTTTTTCCCTACACTCTTCAAAGAGATGGTCACGTAGCGTGGTGGTCAGCGGGATGGCCGTCACCACAGCCGAGTATTACTTAAAAAATGCCCTGAATTTCGTAAGGCATTTGCAGCAGGCCAAACCCGCGACCTGTCGGCTGACCTCTGTTCAGCTGACAGCGATCGTTAGGGAGCTGCAGATGGGCCTCAAAAGTATGCGGCGACAGGTGGTGGTCCACCAGATGGCCGTTAAGAGGTCGAAGGCTGGGAGACTGCCTCCCAGACAGGACATCAAAACCTGCCTGTCGGCCGCGGCAAAAAAGGTCCCAGAGTTGCTGGGTAAGTTCCTTCCACTTTTACAATTATTCTCAACACAACATGACACAGGGGTTGTTAACAAAGGTTATTGATTGTGAGTGCTGTGTTTTTTTTCTCTTTTTATCAGACCTCCTGGAGGAGAAGTTCACCAGCAAGAACCGCTTCCTCTTTTACGGGTACCAGGTCGCGTACTGGAGCTGCCTGTACGGCCACGGTCATCGCAAACATGATCGACCAGGATGTGGAGGAGGCCAAGACACAGGGCGGCCAGAATGGGTACCTCATCCACGTAAGCAGGATTATTTTGTTTTCTGCTGATGTTCTGGCAGTATTTGCTTTAAAGAGTCGCCCAGATATCTGCTTTGACATAATGTAGATAAGGGATGTAATTAAACTTGATTGAAACATGATTCTCTCTCCCTTCTCTACCTCTCTGTGTCAAAACAGATCAAGGAGCACAAGACGGCCAAGACCTTTGGGGAGGCCCAGCTGTTTTTAACAGCTGTCGAGTTCTCCTGGCTGGAGAGGTGGCTGGCCGTCAAGGAGAAGGTGGAGGACAGCGACAAAAGCCATTTTGTCTTTTTTGTTAAAGGCCAGCGGCCTTGCAGGAAACTGAACCTTTACCTCCGGAGAGTGTGGAAGGACATGGGGCTGAAGGGTGAAATAAATTTCACCCTGATCCGGGCGGCTCTGGCCACTTATGTAAGTTCATATTGTCTAATCACACCCCCACATGTGTGAAAACTGAAAAATGCATGGAAGGATTTTACTAATGTTCACTTCTCTACAATCTTTTTAATGTTTTTCAGGCCAAAAAAACCCAGGGTGCAGAGGCCCTGAAGAAAGTGTCAGACTTCATGTGCCACGACGTCCGGACCGCTGACCACTTCTATGTAAGGAACCCCGACCACAGCGAGGCGTCCGATATCAGGGACATCATAAGGGACAGCATAAGCTGTGAGCAGCCCGGCACATCTGGGGTATCGCTGCCAGCGTCGCGAAAAAAAGAGGCCAACAGTGACTACAGCACCAGTGAGGAGGAGACTGTGGTCGTCCCCTATCAGGAGTCGGGGGACTCAAGCTCTTCCTCAGAGGAGGAGGAGGAGGAGGGGGCAAAGGACAGAGAGAAAGCGGTGGACGAAAAAGAGACCACACCACATGCGGGCCTGCAAGGTTGTGCTCAGTGGCTCGCAAAATAGCTCAAAGATGGCTGAAGTTTGAGGAAAAAAAAAAGTGACTCCATAAATGTGGACAAATGACATGTCACTGTATTTACCCAGTTTGGGTCTCTTTTATTTAGTAGTTTTTATTTTATTAATTTTTGTTATTGATTGATTAAGAAGTGTGGACATCCTACGCCTATAAGGTGCTTTTAGTTTTTAATATTATTATTTTTATTGTTATTATTATTATTTTATTTATTTTTTGTTATTGATTGATTGAGAAGTGTGGACATCATACGCCTATAAGGTGCTTTTAGTTTTTATTAGTATTGTTATTGTTATTGATTAATAAAAAAAATTAACTGTTCATTTGTGTCTTTGCTTGTTTTTAGAATTTTAGAATAAATTCTTTTTTTAGTGTGAATACCTTTGTCCAATAGCAATACCCGAGGGCCAGGGCCTCGGGTATGCTGAGGAATTGGTAGCAACTTGGAATTGGATTTCTGGCCCTCGGAGGGCTTTGAGTCATTTTAACAAATTTCTCTGATTTACTTCAAACTTGGCACACGAGAAGATCTGCCTACAGGAATGAATGTGCCAAAATTTCAGCTTTAGAACATCTTTGGTTTTGGAAATATAAACACTGCAAATGTCAATGTTAAGGTATGGCCATTGGACACATCGACCTTTAACCAATTAAGGCCATATTTTCAATTCTGCCATGAATTTTGACTCCAAAATCGCACCACGTGATCTATGCGACCTCCTGAATCAACTGGCCTTGGAACTGTATTGCTACGATGACCCTGAAAGGAAGTAGCCATCGAGGAGAGATAGAAGCCTGAAACATAGGATTCTGGATTATAGGGTCAATGTTAGGTGCCTCTATCAATTTCACATAATTTAAAGCTATTTTAGCTGAGATATGACTCTGTCCATTACACATACTTTATAATGGGATTTTCCCTAACTTTCAACCCCCATTCATTTGTAATTTGAAATGGACATCTTCCCCCAGAGTGTACAAAATACATAGAGATGTGAAACCACCACAGGATTGCTCCAGAATGAGTGGAGATCAACAAATATCAGTTTCAGCACCCCAGAAGCTCTAGAAAAAAACTTGGTTCAAAATCACCCATTCTCAACAAGTGGTCTCAGCCTTGACGCCGCTAACAGCCTTTAGAGGTGTGACGATGGAGTCATTTTTTTGCAGAGCACCTAGAACCACCAAATTTTAGGTTCTTAATCTTGACCCCAAGAACTATCGCTGCTCCAAATTTGTGGCCTGTAGGTCATCTGGTGCCCGAGCAATAGCCATAAGAAATTTGAAGATTTTGGTGGAAAGATTGGGGGAGCAACAACCTTCTTTCTAAGGCATCCAGAGCTTCCAAATTTTAGGGACTGTTTCTCCTCCCAACAAAGAGTATTTGCTGCAAATTTGAGCTCTATAGCTCTATTTTTTTAATGCAAGTGAATTTGAAATGGACAAAATGTCCACTTAAAATACCTTTATATTGTCGACTTTGCCTCACTTTGGGGGCCATTTGGGGCTCTTACCAAGTGTCTAGAGCAGGGGTGGGCAATTAATTTTTACAAGGGGCCAGATGAGAAACCTGAGTTGTGTTGGAGGGCCGAACCAACAATAACTTGAACTTAATTCTGCTCAGTATTAATTTTCCCCATTGTAAAAAGCATTAAATTATATATTTTTGATTAGTTGCTACTGGTAATCAGAAGAATAAGGATATTCTGTAAATATTTATATAAATATATGAAATTGTGGTGTAGGTCATATAGGAAAATACTCCTATAGAAGTAATAAACAGTAAAAACAATAATTGCATCAGTGTTTCATTTTATTTTTAACATGTTAATCTTCCCAAATACTGAATAGGTGTTTTACAGTATGTTAAAGATAAGCAATTATCAACTTGATGCAAAAAGCAATAAATGCTTTTAATGTTTTACATTTACATTTTACTTGTTCAATGGGAAAAATCCAGCCTGCTCTGGGCTTGAACAAGTGCATTGAAATCTGGCTGAATGTCTGAGGTGGATATGCGAAGGACAGCTGAGAGGTAGTCATCAGTGATAGAGGATCTGTATCTGGATTTGTTGAACTTCATCACTGATAATGTCTGTTCACATACGTAGGTAGATCCAAAGAGGACTAGAATCCTCTGAGCATGCCTCCTCATGTGTGGAAAGTTCTCCTCTTTGAGGGAAGAGTAGAAGTCAAGTAGTGAGACTGACCTAAAGTGCTATGCCAGAAGGTTGTCAGATTGCAGGTCAATCTGTTCCATCTGAACATCACTGGGTGCATTCTCCACACTGCAGGTGAAGGGAGAAGAAACCAGGTGCATTTCACTCTCAACTGTTTTAAAGTCTTGAAATCGCCTTGAAAACTCACCATGCAGTGCTTCTAACATGGATGAGTACTTGTCGAGGTGATCAGCTGATTTTGGGGATTCCTTCAGTGTTGGCAAGTGGGGGAGAATGTTGTCCTTCATTTGGCTTGAGAGAAGCTGCAACTTTCTCATGAAAGCCTTCACTGCGCTGTACATTTCATGTACAAAAAGGCCTCTGCACTGTAGTTTGACATTTAGTTCATTCATTAGTGCCGTCACATCTATAACAAAACCAAGGTCAGCAATCCAGTCTGCATCTGTAAGCTGTGGAATGTCCTTTCCTTTCTTCACACAGAACTCGTGAATCTCTTCTCTCAGGTCCCAGAAACTTTTCAGTACTTTGCCCAGACTGAGCCACCTGACAGCTGTGTGGTAGCCTATGTCACAATGTTCAGTCTCGCTTTCCTCCAAAAGTGAAACAAACTCTCTGTGATTCAATGCTCTTGCCCTGATGAAGTTAACTGTTTTAGTTACAACATCAACAACATGGCTCATTTTTAACACTGACTTACACAACACTTCCTGATGTATAATACAATGCAAAAATGTCAATTTCTGCTCAGGGTTCATTTCTTTCACTTTATCCTGCATTCTCTTCAAAAGTCCAACATTTTTCCCCATCAGATTTGGACAACCATCCGTTGTCACACCTGCCAGCTTGTCCCATTTTAGTCCCAACTTGTCCAAACATGCATTTACCTCCGTGAATAAATCACTCCTGGTTGTTGTCCCTTTCATTGACTGCATGGCTGCCAGCTCCTCCGTGATTTTAAAGTCCGTAGATATCCCACGTATGAAAATGAGTAGCTGGGCAGTGTCACGTACATCGCAGCTCTCATCCAAAGCCAGGGAAAAATAGTCGAAGCTGACCGCTCTGTTCTTCAGCTGAAGTTCCAGATTCCCCGCGATGTCCTCAACCCTCCTCGTTACAGTCCGTCGCGAGAGGGGCACGTTCTCAAAAGCTCCCTTTTTCTCCGGGCATATTAGGGCAGCAGAGTCCAGCAAACACTCCTTAATAAACTCCCCGTCAGAAAACGGTTTACTTTTTCTAGCGATTTTGTGGGATATGACATAACTTGTCTTGACAGCTGCATCTCTGGATGTGCAACGTTTAGTAAAAAGTCCTTGTTTGTTTTGCAGCTTAGCTAGCAAAGCATCCGACTCCCTTGCGCGCTCTTGTTGAGACAAGTTCTTGTATTTCTCCTCGTGTTTGGTCACGTAGTGGCGATTCAAATTGTAATCCTTGAACACGGCGACCTGTACACCACAAACTAAGCACACGGCTTTACCTTTGACTTCTATAATTAGATATTTAGCAGTCCATGTCTTGTTGAAAACGTGGCATTCGGTATCGATTTTTCTTTTGTTGCCGTGGGCTGACATGTTGAGGGCTAGCTTAGCTTACCAGCATCACATGTAGCTGTTTACCTACGCATGTGCGTGACTACGTGAATAAAAAAAACTTTTCAAAATAAAAGCAACACAGCCGTATTGCGTGCACAGCATAAATAGGCCTATTTTTTGATTTATGTTCTAATTTACTTGAACTCACGCGGGCCAGACAGGGACAGCCAACGGGCCGGATGTGGCCCGCGGGCCGTAAAATGCCCAGGTCTGGTCTAGAGGCTCCAACATTGGGTCACTAGTTTGTCACTTTGTGCCGTTAAAGGCCACAGTGTCTGCGGGTCAATCAGAGTAGGTTTAGATTTCATATTCTGCAATTAGGCTCATATTCTGACCTATACTCGGCCCAAAGGAGGCCTTCTCAACTTCCAAATGTGGATCAAATTAGACAACTTGATAAGATATAAGTCACATTGGATGTGTATAACAAAATTAATAAGAAACTGTGCCTTATTTTGCCAAATTTGACCAGGTTGTTAGGAAACACCTTATTAGAGAGAACAGACTGACCACCCCTCTGGTGCAGCACTTCCAGAACCATCCCATTCAATCTCTTAAGATTCTTGGTCTCCGGACTTGTGCCACTTGGACCAGAGATCAGCGCAAACAACAAGAAAAATTATGAATAGAAAAACTGAAGACCAAAACCCCATTTGGGCTTAATACTTCTTAATGATCCATTATAATAGTAGAGAGTGAAGGGGGAATCCTTTATGAAGAAAAATAGAAGGTTTAATCAGAACTGTTGTGTAGGTGTGTTCTCTATGGTGTCCACTGTATATAATTCTGTTTTGTTGTTTATTATGCATGCTTTTCCTCATAAAATCAACCTGATCATACTTACCTGTCTTGAAGTACTACGAATGCAGAGTGGGAAGTTTTACGCTCCAACTTCTCTTGAATCCACCCTCCAGTGGACAGAAATCAACTCTTGACCTCTTGACCTCTGCCTGGTTAAAACTAAATGGACTTCAGGTTAATAAACCAAATGATGTTAAAAAGCTATGTATACCATCTAATGAACCTCCCAACCTCTGGTTGGCTTCTGGCCTCTAGTGATCTCCATGGTCTCTCTATTGTGTTTTGGGGTGGTCTCGGCCTGGGCCCGGGAGCTGCTTTTGCACTTATGATTTATTCTATTTGAATTTGCCATTATGAATTATTTTTTATTTACCTTATGAATTTTTATTACCATTTATATTATTTATTCTCTATATATAGCATGTACAACCTATTTAATCAAAACCTTTTGCATGCATTTCTTATGTACTTTACATTTATTCATTGTGTGTTTTTCTAATTAATATGCTTTATTTATTTATTTATTTACTTATGAATTATTTTAGCACTTACTTACATTCCAACCCAGAGGAATGTAAAAACATCTTTATGGGCAGCCCCCGCACCACGCTGACCGCCACCCCTCAGCCTTTTTCCTCCTTTTGACCTGGTAGCATCCAGAGGTGGACATTTTGAGAGCACACCTCGCACAGATTGAACTTTCTTGGGAGTGTGGAGCGACAACACTGGGCAGACCCCTGTTTGCCAGTGCACCGGAACCACAAATGTGGCTATTTAAGGAACATTCCCCTAACCTAACCCTAACCCTAACCCCCTAACCCTAACCCTAACCCCCTAACCCTGCTTTCCAAAGTCATTGTTCCTGCTCACTTTTTTGACACCGCCAACTTGGACCAACTCTTTGCTACCAAACCGGTCATCCTCCCATTTGTTGTAAAAGAGGAATGGGGCCTGATTGCCACATTGTACCAAAGTATGGACTTCCTGACCACACTGCTGAGGAACACTTTTGAGTCCAATAAAGCAATGGGAGGGTACGTTGCCAGCTCGAAAACCTACCAAATCGAACTGGCCTTGGATGAGCTGATCTATGGACACCCACTCTCCCCATTGGACTTTCACTTCAGTGCATCCTTGGGCACATGTTCCTTCGGTCGTTGAGGATGAAGTGCTGGAAAGTAACATCAGGAGGGTCTTCCCACTGACGGACACCTTTCAAGAAGCACCAGCAGTGGTTGGGGCAGAGCTGGTCACTATCCTCCTGGGCTACATCTACAAATCCCCAAAGGACTTCATCCCTTTTGCAGAAATGAAGTCCTCTGCCAAAAGCGATGGATGGATCCTCAAAGGGTCCATGACCATTGAGGCAATGGTCGAGTCACTGGCCACTCGTGACTCGTTCCACTATCCAAACACTTTCGAAAGAGCCAGGCAGATGGCAAAGGAGGCTGGCTATGATCTGCCCAAATGCCTTCTGCTGGGAATGCAGGAGTTGAAGTTAAACTTCTTCCTGGCCATAAAATACACAGACCTGAAAAACACTAAAAGAGTCACATGGAAGGTCGACCAGTACTTTGAGCTTCACTTGGCCAGCACAGCACCTTCCACCCTGGCCCAAGCTGCTTCTCTGACAGGAGACGTATGTCTCGAAATAGAGAGGCTGGGCCTGGCTTGGCCAAGAACTATGGAGCGATACAAGGACCATGGAATGCCCTGGGTGGAGGCGGTTCAGTAGGCGGCGCATTAATCCACATTTGGTGCTCTAGTGAGTATTAGTAGCAGCAGGACGGTGTATGTGGGATTGAGTCAAAATAAACTGTGTGTGTTAATGGTGATGGAGGAACATGTGACACAGTGGTTTTGCTCTTTTAAATAACTTGTTGAGAATATAGATTATCACCAGCTACCGGAAAGTGTTAAAAAGTAGAAGAGGCCGACAACACGCAGGCTCCTGAGTTTAGCTGAGTTTAAGAAGCAGGAACACTGAATAAACACTGAAAGCAGGGATGGAAACCTGATGTAATAATACAACTAATGATTCTACTACTGCTACAGTATTACTATTATTACTGTACTGCTGCGGGTTAGTTAGTTCATGTTCTACTGTGTCTGAACTTGTACTACTCTGATTAATATTGTATTTTTAAACATTAGCTCACACCAGTCATACTTTACAAGCATTAAACTAACTTTTTGACCTGAAGCAAGCACACATTTTCTTAAGAAGGTGTATACTTTTCATAAACACAAATAAAGCCAAGATGGGATGCTTCACTAGCACCAGCATCCTACAAGGATAAATGTAAGAGAAAAAAAAAGCAGGTATTCATTCTGAAAATCAATTACACTGATAAAAACAAAGTTTAAAAGCCATTTTATGTTGAGATTAATTTGATAAAGGACAACAGGGGCATACCATACATGCCCTTGTCCATGTGGAATGAAAGAGGAATTGGAAATGAGACAGTAGTGTGCGACTATTCTTTCATCCTTTACAAAACACAGTGTTGGTATCACTCCCAGACTGATTGACAGCTCTTTAAAAACCAGACAACAACTAAATTTAAAGTGTAACACACACTCACCAAATTAGATAGGCAACTGACACCAGTAGCACATAACAGACAGAAGAACTGTACTCAAGGTTTCCATTAAACACTATAGCAACTTTAATTTGTATTAAAAACTGTAACTGATAAAAGAGTGAGAGTCAGCAGCACTGTTGTGTTTACATTTAGCAAGAAGTGAAGAGGTCACTTGATCCTGACCTTTAGCTCACAGAAGTCCATTAAACGTATGAGTGGTCATTAAAAAACAATAAATCATGTAATGGGAACCAAAAGTACAATCTATCACAGGTGTGAGACACATAATGAGCCCGAGAGGCGTCGGTGACTCAGACCGTTATTAGGACGAGTCATCAATTCAGAGCTGATCATCAGTGGAACACTTCATCAGCTGAACAGTGAAGCAGCCATTACAAAGAAGAAGTTTATTCAAGTATGCCATTAGTGTACTGCTTCAAACTTAACATAAGTTTACTTTTTATGTACTTATCAGAGATACATTTAACAAAATTATACTTAAGTATACTTGGCTTATACCGACAATTATACAGAAAAGTCCAAGTATACTTGGCTTATACTTAAAAGTTTACAGAAAAGTACATTTGGCTAAGTACTATAAGTTCACTTAAAGAAAACTTACAAGTATACTTGCAGCAAAAACTATTAAACTAGTAGTAGTAGTATACTTTAAAGTGTAGTTTCATAAACTAAATAGTGGGATACATGTTACGATCAGTGTGGTGTTGGAGCCAAATGCAGACACAAACAATGGCGGGAAGTTGAACAAAGGCTTTATTTGCCAAAAAGCAGGAATGGTGAATGGAACGAATGATTTGAGGAGGCTGGAATGAGCAGGGCAGGCAGGCAGGCAGTGAAAACTATGAACAAGATTTCCAAAATACAAGCTACGAGGCTGGGGGGAAACTACCGCTTGTGTCGAGTCAACGCTCTGGAGTCGAATGACTGGAGAGCCGGGGTATTTATGCTGTGGTGGATGATGAGATGAGATGCAGCTGCGCGGGTTGATCGGGTAGGATGATTTCATCAGAGCCTGCAGGGGAGCAGATCCTCACACACACCAACAGCCAGACACGCCCACACTAGACAGACAGGGAACTGGGCACAAGAGGAAAAGGGAAGAGACACACTAGGAAGGCTGAGGTTATGAATGATATCATGACAATACAAGTATATAACTAGTAAACTAACAGTATACCTATATGTTCACTTGTAGTATAGTTCATATTATAGTTGCAGTACAAGATACAACTTGGATGTAAACTAGTTGTGTACTCAAAGTTTACTACTCTTACTTTTAAAGTATACTTATAAGTATATCTTTATAAACTAAAAAGTGTGCCAATTTAGTCCCAAAAAGTATTCAAGTAGTACCCTTACAAGTATAATACTAGTACATTGATATTAGTTCTACAAAACAAGGCCTTAAGTTCAGGTAATAATGCAGGAGAATTAAAAGATTACAAGAAACAACAGTCATTGAAACAGTCTTCATGTTACCCTAAAATAAATGTAAGTTACTCTTAGACACGTACATTTTTCTATTTTCAAGTACAGTAAAGTATTATCAGCAAAATGCAAATAAAACATCAAAAGTTAAAGTACTCATTGTGTGATATATTGTATGTGACATTACTGATGCACCATAGCCTAAGCAGCATTTTAGTAGTAGTTTTCTATAGTTTAATACAGTGTTTCTGTTAGGTTTTGTTCTTTGATCGGACCCCAAAGCAGAGACTGGCACAGGTAAGTATAAAATAAAACAGGGTTTATTTTTAAACCAAAAAATGAATCAACGCAAGCAGGAGGGCAGGGAGCTCGCCAGCCCGTGGATCGTACGAATTGGAACACGAGGACTGAGCACATGGAAACTCAACCACAGTGCAGCGAGGCAGACCGGAAGATCTGACGAGAGGACAAAAAACACAGGTAAGTCAAAAAAGTCACAAGAGAACACTAGAGGAAGCTACGACTAGAATAAACTCAGGAGAAGGTACGTATGCACTACTGAGATGAGACGTAATTATCTGGCGCCGTAGTGGGTTGTAAACCAGGCTTTTATGGTGCGGTTGATGAGGTTTGAGTGGGACCCGGTGTGCCTGGTTTGCTGCTGCAGGCGGAGCCAGCCACACCCCCTGCCAGGAGAAAAATACGGAGGGGAAGGGAACAGAGAGAGCAGGCAAAATCCAAAACATCCACCATCAAAAAAACAAAACAACAGAATCCTAACAGTTTCCCATATAAAGTGTGCAATAAAAATTTCCCTCTGAAATTGTGTAAAAGTATTAAGTAACATCAAATGAAAATACCTGTGTAAAGTACAAATACCTCGGAATTGTACTTAAATATAGTATTTGACTAATTGTACTAAAAAAATGTGATCTAATGTTTTGCTGGTGACTTTACTCATTAAAAATGATTGAGGTTACATTTATTTATTATTTTTTATTTGCCCATTTATGATCAACAAACAGCAATTTTTATTTTTCAGTTAATTCATTTTCAATTTTTGCTTCCTGGTTTGGCGTGTTTATTTTTGAAAAATATTTGTTTATGTTTTATCATTTTCAAACGGATTCTATCGCGGTTACCATGGAGACCATCAGTGCATCTGTCAAACATGCACTTCTGAGCTCAGTGAAGAGAAGACGGCCATCATCACCTGCAGGAGTCTGTTAAACTTCATCAACACAGAAAAATGGTAAGAAAAGTTCAGTATTTAATGTTACACTGTAATAAAACTGTAAGATATTTTACCATTTAAGTAAAAATCAGCTGATTTATAAGTTTGTTCTGTAAATTGTAACAGAGGCTGAGATGGAAGCTGCTACTATTCTTTTAAACTATTGTTAACTTTTAGCTGGTGTTACTTCTCTATATAATGATTGGATTTATCTACAACTTTAGTTGCGCTCGGGCGACGATCTTTCCCCCTGAAAAGTGTGTCTGTATTTTCACTGTACTGCTAATATGAGTTAGCATATGAGTGCATTTCATAGCTAGCTTTACCCTGCTTGGTCTAGCCAATGAAAATAGAGGATCATGTGTGACATAATCTGTAGTCGAGTGAAGAGCGGCAGAAATGTTGGATGTCTGAAAAAAAGTTGTGGCCGCAGGAAAGACGAACAAAGGATCACGTAGTGTTAGCAAAGGCAGGCAGCTGTTTTGTTTGTGTGTTTAGCTCTGAAAAATGACAGCATACATGAATAAAATAAGGTGTTTTTTCTTGTTCATAAGTCAGGCTACATCATGTATATTTATGCATAATGATCCAATAAATAATGCAAATAATGTTGGTGTGTGTGTGTGTGTGAGAGAGAGTGACTGTCTCTGTACATGTGTTGAAAGCCACTTGTGGCTCTTATGATTGGAAATATTGGTTATAGATTAACCTCCAATATAATATTCTGTTAGATTATATATATATATATATATATATATATATATATATATATATATATATCTGGTTAACCAAAATCTAATGTTTTTGCCTTTCAACTTTCTTGTATGGTTTATGTTCCTGGCTGAAAAGATAGAGAACAGAGACAGAGAGAAGGAAGAGGGCAAGAAGAAGGAAAGAAACAGCAAAAAGCAAGAAAGAGACGGCAAAAAGCAGGAAAGAGAGAGAAAAGCAGGAAAGAGACAGCGAAAAGCAGGAAAGAAAGAGTTAAAGTAAGAAAAGGTAGGTAACGTGTGTCTGTGTGGGAGAGAGTTTTTTAATTTCGTTTACAGGAGCATCAAGAAAAGAAAAGATGGATATAGAAATTGTATTGCTGCTGTGGTTTAAGGTAAATATATTTGTCTATGCCTGTGGTAAATATGCATGTCTATATGTGGTAATGTGGCAGTTTATAGAATTTATCAACCTTAAGACATGAAATGTGCCTTTAAACCTAATCTTAAATTTTATATATGACTGTGCAAAAAATGAATGTGCATTGCAGATGCCCAACATCCGACAGATCAGGAAGAGGGAGAGGAAGACGAGGAAGTGGACCCAGGACGCCATGGAACAGGACCGCCTAGAGGTGGAAGCAGGCAGGCTCACTCTACGGCAGGCAGCCCAGCAGTTCTGGGTCCCGAAGTCCAGCCTGAGTGACCGAGTCAGTGGAAGGGAGGCCTCTGACTGTGTCCAAGGTCAGAGGCCTCTCCTTACCCCTGAAGATGAATATTCCCTGGATAGAGTACTTATTGTATTCTGCCAGTCACGGGTTTCCACTGACGAAGCCTCAGGTCCTGGCCCACGCTCTGGCCATCTACGACCTCCGCCACCAGGACGCACAAAAGACCGTGCTTGGCCAGACGTGGTGGATTAACTTTCGGGAGCGGCACCACCATCGCCTTACTGCCCGGACCCCAGACATAATTGACCATGAGAGGGCATCCTGCGCCAAGAGGGGGGCCATCGAGGAATACTTCAGGCTCCTCACCACCACCCTGGAGAAGCATGGGTTGAGGGAGAAACCCCGTCAGAATTACAACTGCGACGAGACGGGGTTTCAGCTGGACTCGGCCAGAAGACAGGTCATCGTGCCCCGGGGGACCAAACATGCTTATAGGCAGGCCCAGGGAACCAGGGACCACATCACTGTCCTGGCCTGCCTCAACGCGGCTGGGGAGGATATCCCCCCTTTTGTCATCTATAAGGGGGGATATCCAGGGGGCCCTTATAACAAGGAAGGGGTTCCCGATGCCCTCTACGGGAAGTCGCCAGCAGGGTATATCGACAGTGAGCTGTTTAGGAAGCGGTTTGTGGGGCACTTCCTGAAGTTTGCCGTGCAGGAGCGCCCGCTGCTGCTCGTCATGGACGGACATCGGTCACACCTGGATCCAGAGCTGGTCCGGGCGGCACAGAGGGAGGGGGTCATCCTCTTGTGCCTGCCACCCCATACATCTCACATCCTTCAGCCTCTGGATGTGAGTTTCTTCGGACCCTTGAAGGCAGATTTCTCTGGTGTTGCAGGAGATCTGTCGGCAGTGAGCCACGTTTTCAAGGGTCCTAAGAGACTCCTACCAGAGAGTGAAGGATCGGAGAATGGTGGTGGCTGGGTTCAGGAGGTGTGGCCTCTACCCTCTGGACCCAATGGCCATTGACTGGTCACGGGTCATGCCGTCCGGGCCGCGGCGTGGGACCTCCTCCTCACCACCTCCGCCAACCCCATCGGCATCTTCCTGGGCTGCGCCTGATGTTACCCACCCCTCCCAACATCCCCTATCCCCATGCAAGCCCATAAGATCAGACAATTTTCTTACATATATATATTTTTTTCTGTGAGTAGGTCACACCACCGAAGAGATGGAGCAGACGGTTTGGTGGTGTGGCCGGTGAAGGGAACCTGACCCTCCGGAGAGTTCGGAGGGATTGGTGTCGTGGGTCCAGTGTGACAACTGCCACACGTGGTTTCACACCGTGTGTGTGGGCTTGGACGAGGAGCTGGGTGACGATGATGATTATTAGGGCCCGAGCACCGACAACGTCGGGCCAGCGAAGGCCCTATTGAAACTGTAGTGTTTCTTTTTCTTTTTCTTTTTCTCTCAAATGAATCGCGTTTTTGAGGCCTTTGCAAAATGGCTCACTAGCGCCCCCTAGAAAATTGAAAAAATTGATATCCGTCCTCCGGTTTTACCTACAAGTATGAAATTTGGCAGAGAGATGTAACATGTGGAGACGCACAAAAAAGCCTCTTGGAGGCATGCCCAAATCTCAACAGGAAGTCAGCCATTTTTAATTTAATATGCGATTTTCGCCCATTTTTAGCGTTTTATAGGTCGCGTACTTTAACGAACTCCTCCTACAAATTTAATCCGATCAACTTGATATTTGGTCAGGACCATCTTAAGACCTTAAGGATGAAAAGTTATTCAAATGGTGAGTTTTCAGCGCACGGCCTGACCGTGGCGTGGCGGCCATTTTGGGCCATTCGCCATGAAACAGGTAGTTCTTGTAACTCCACTGTACATAGTCCGATCTGCCACAAATTTCTCAGCCATGATAAGGATTCAGTCCTGATGTCATTCAAATGAAAATATATACTCATAGCCCCGCCCCAAGACGTTAGCCACGCCCCCTTTCATAACTCATGAACCGTTTGTCGTAGAGTCTCGTGGGTGGTGTCATATCACTCAGCAGAGAGTGAAGCAACGGAAATACGGTCCTGGATGTGTTGACAGCATTGATGTTACATTGGGTGACACAAGAACAGCGTCATACCCCGGAAAAGCCAGCAGCGCCCAGTGTTTACAGCAAGAAAATATGGTTGTCCGAGATAGGCCAAGGGTGGCGCACGGCTAATTCACCGGCGTTAGCGTCCTTTTGCCGACTCTGGTAGAGACAAAGCTAAAGTAAATGATTAATACGATATGCAGATAGAAAGGTAAGAAGGTAGACTTTAGTTTTACACCATTAAATGAACTGAAAACATCACAAGATCAGTTATATTAGTAGTTAAAGTGGGATTTTAGTAGAATGTTAGCAAAAAACTGTCCGGGATAGGACTTGCTTTAGCTGTACAGAAATTATACATTTCTATAGTATTTTCCTTTGTATAGTAAAATAAATGTCAAAATCTCTTGTTAAACACTGTTAAATATAAATTGTTTTTTTTATCATTTTCACACATATCTCTCAGATATTTCTAATCAATTTCTAAAGTGCAGTTGTTTTAAAAAAATGCACAACGTAAAATGAAGGAGGGAACGATGCCTGTGTGTTATTATTCAAAGTTGCACGTGTCTGACTGGATTATCTTGCTTATGACTCACAGATGGAGAGATATCTGGCAGAGGTGGAGAAAACCATCAGCAGCAGCACAATGAGCTCATCTGCAGAGGTAAAGATAAAAACATGCTGTCTATCTATCTAGCTAAAATAAAAAGTCCCATTCATTTTTTCCCATAGACAATGTTACATGACTCAGAAAATATTTGATAAAAAGTCAAAGGTATGTAAACACTGTCCGCGAAATTAACATTAAAAAGCTATAAAAACATGACATCAACAAACTGTAAATAGAAAAACAATGAAGCAGTGTTTGAGTTACAGCAATATTTTGTACAATACTGAACCAATCACAACTGATGATTTCATAATAAGAATATGTTAAATTAATCACATTTCATCGTAGAATTTACAGATTACTGTAGTCTAAACACAGAAAAACTGTAATACAAAAAGCAATACAATACAGATAAAATTACAACATGACATTGTTAAAATAATGTTATTATTACAGAAAGAAACCGTATTACATTTTACAAATTCCTAGGTTATATTTCACAGATAAGAATATTTACAAATACAGTAAAAGTGTGTTAATATGAAGGGTTTAAAATACAGGTGATGTGTCTTTTTAGAATTGAGTAGGCCTAGTAAAACTATAATAGTAGGTACAGTAAAACTATAATCTATTTTATAGCCTCCTCGATAAAAGAGCTCATGAGTAAGTCATTAGCCAATGGATTTTAAAACATTTGAGTGTTAATGTTCCTTAAAACATGCACACTTTTCTATTTATGTTCACTCTACAAAATAAAATGTGCTTGACATGGAGTATGTTATATGAATGACAGATTTACAGTTAGGTCCATAAATAAGTGCATTGACCTATTACAACATATTAGAAATCATTATTATGATTTTCTAATGTTTAGATTTTCAAGTTTCAATGTAAATTTGAGGTTATTCACACATAAGGTGAGGGGTGATAGAGTGGAATTGCGAAAATGTTTATCTTTGTCTTCCAAAGTGCCAGTTAAGTTAGCTGTTCATATTATTTTTGCATCTTAACTGTAAATCAATTGCAAGTGATAAAATGAAAAGTTTACAGAATAATAATTTGGTAATGTGCAGTGCTTTAAAGGGACTGTTTGTAAGAATCAGAAATTGCTTGTTAACAGCAACACTTGTGGCCGCAATGTCGGCCGGAGGGAACAAGGGAGACACCGTCACCTGGTCGGAGACGATAACGTAACTCGCTGCGGAGCCCCGTCACTTCACTCAGCAGCAGGAAACGACACAGGAAACCTCTGTTGGTCTGGAGGAGCTGCAGCATTTATTTCTGCACAAACTTCCACTGTCCATTCACTAGATATTCTCAGAGCTAAACTAACTCTTCTGCAGTGTGTAGTGTGCGCGCATGCACGTGGAGTTGGAGCGAGCTGAGCGAGAACGAGCGCGGTGTGTGAGTGAAAACAAGAAGGGCAGAGCAGAGACTCCGGCCCTGGAGACCAAGACTACAGTGTCCTCCGACCGCGGCCAACACTGTTTTGCAAGACGGGCTTCACGAGATATAACTTTGCTTTTTTGGTGCTTCCGTGTAGTTTGTGTTGATGAGT